>BMAU01018228.1:0-175000 GCA_019973935.1 Trichonephila clavipes
AGCTCAATAGCCTTCCATCATCTTCTTCATTGCTAGCTTACAACTCTCGACTTAAATACCTTATCTATTTTGCATATACCGTTCATCTTTTTGGAGTTGATTGGAAATAAACGCGAACTTATATTCCCCAAAAAGGTGCCTAAGAAGATTTGTGGAAAGGTTCCGTATAGATTCGTCACAAGCGCTTTAAAATGTATTTTATTAATGATTGAAAATTTCACCAAGATAAATAAATAAATATAGAGAGTGTTATTTAATAGTAGGAATTGAAAAATTCATTTTAATGTACATTTATAAATTATTTAACTCAAGCAAAACAATCGTTACCTCAATGAAACGTATTGTAAATACCCAAAAAAACTCCATTTTTGTTTTATTTGAATTTCATTTAAAAATTTAAGTGTGTTTTCTATTTAAAAGTAAATAACCTGATACTAAAAATGATATTTTTAGAAAAAACGAAGTTTTCAAATAAAGTGAATTAACATGAAATGAAAATTAATCATCATTTCATACCTTTAAAAGGAATTAATTGTAAACCAATGGCTTTTTAAAGAAGTGAATGACGAAATTCAAAATTCTACCATTTTTAGAAATGCTAGACAATGAATTTTAGCTTAGTGAATTTTAATATCCCTTATAGATAAAGAAATGCTTCATCTTATTTAACTTCATTCAGACGTTTTCTTTCGATAAAAAAATCAGTGGTTTTTCCCTCTATATAAAATAAATTTTTAGTAGAAAAGAAAAACCAATTTAAATAAGCCTGAGAAAGACTTATTTTCGTTCCTTCAAAGAAGAAGTATTTGAAGGAAGGGTTTTTTGTGTGTTAAATTTTTCCAACACTGAAAAGAACTTTTTTAGTGCGGGCAACAAAAGAATTAAAGAAAACTGAGAAAAATTATACGACTTAAATTGAATTTCTTACGCATTCAAGCAAATGTTCGTGTAAGTTTTCCTCACAAGTCAATAAAAAGATTCCAACTAACATTAATTTCTGGCAGATTTACTTATTCCATTGAAATAAGCCTCAGTTGATACTTATAATCCTTTGAGAAAACTCAGAAAACGCATTTTGTGAACTTGAAATCTTTCATTTTCATGCATTTCGGTGTATATAGATTCAGAGTTCTGAGCTGAAATGACATAAGTTCATCTTAGTGATATATATATTTCTATTCTATAGAAATTCTTCCTTTACACTTTATTTCATACCATAATTTTTTTCAAAGCAATGTATTTTAATATTACTTTTTAATATATTTCTTCGTAATTAATTACTTTATATTTAGAATTATAATATAATAAGTATAATTATTTTCAAATCAATTCATCATAAATGTATCAAAACGTGTATTTTGAAGAGAGTACGTCATTATTAAAAATGCTTCTTTTTATTAAAATTTATCTAGAAAAACAGATATATTTTTATATTTAGTTAAAATTTAATGTTAAATTTTGAAGGTTCACTGGTCCTCCCGTTGGTGTGGTGTAGTAGTTAGGAGAGGGAGTGCCAGCTCAGGTGTCGTCCTCGTCACTTGACCCTGGTTCAAAATTACGAGGTCCGTTGGCAAAAGCCCTCGTGTAGCTGAACAGTGCGACGTTAATCTTTACTCACTCACTTGGAACATAACAAAAGATGCTCTAATTTGAAAAAAAAAACGTTTAAATGCGATAAAAATTAACATATTGACTATTAGTGGCAAGTTATAAATTATTGGGAAATAATAGTGCCATGCGTGTGTTTTTTGTAACATCAAAAAAGGAATATATATAAATGTCCATTAAATATCTAGTTCATGTCAATTTTATGTGAGTGTATTTTCAGATTTTTTTGTTCAGTGCATTCCATTTTGATATCCTATGAATCTGTCTAAAAATTTAGGTTACAAAAATACGCTTCCCCTTAAGGTATCCGACTATGTTTGGAACCGTGATTTTAAAAAAGTGCACAAAAGGATAATTTTCATGATATTTAGTGTCACTCAGATTAGAATACATGCATAAAATATTGTTTAAAGGACATTTTGACAAAAAAAAGTTATTTAAATATAATATTTTGGCAAAAAATTAACTTAGAATAATCTTTTTTCAAACTTTTTTCAAAATATTCTCCTTTTCGAAAAATGTTTCTATTATAATAATATTTTGCCTGTATTATAGCTCATACCTCTGTACAGAGGCTCAACTATGATTTTTGAAAAATTCACATTAGTTTCAGAGTGAAAACCATTTGAAATAATTATCGGCGTTTTTTTTCGAAAATTTTTCTCCCTCTGCTGTCTTAAAACATGGATAAGTCAGCTAGTAAGTTACATATTTCAAAAATTCTAGTTGAGCCTCTGTACAGAGGTCTGAGCTATATACAGGCAAGAAGCATTTTTCACAAAAGAAGAATATTTTGAAAATTGGTCATTCTATGTTCATTTTTTGTCAAAATATTGTACTTAAATATTTTTTTATTGTAATAATATTCTTAAAACAATTTTATATACATTTTCTAATCTAAGTGACAGTAAATATAAATATTATCCATTTATACGCTTTTGCAAAATCACGGTTCCGAACGTAGTCGGATACCTTAATGATGATTCTTAGAACTTTTCTTGTGTGTGTGTCCAGAGCTAAAAAAAATTTTAATGAGGCAAAATAATATTGTTCTTATTTCTTGATCAAATTCTATAATTCGAAATTCTTCTCTCAAATTCCATGTCAGACATTTTTATTATTATTTTTGTTTTTCTCCTCATTCAGAGCATAAGATGCATGAATTCTTTAAGCGGGAAAAAATGTATAAATTATATTCGAAATTATAAAAATGTAGTAATAATTTCTCAAAAATATTAATCTATAAATTTGCTCGTTTCAAAACAATTTTATAATGATCGTTTTCTTGTTATTTCTCTTAGAATAGGCCTTTTGAGTGCTTTTTTACACCAGATAAGCCAAAATTTCGTTTAAAATTTAAAAAATTTTATAAGAGAAAGAAATAATGAGATAAAGAAATGCGGTTTGCAAGAATGGATTCACAAGGTAGTCGGATCTTTCTACCAGCAAATACATTTTTAGTTAAAGGCGTCTCCGGTAGAGGGCACTGTCGACCCGAAACACAATGAACAGAATGGTATACTCTATTCATTTATTTTTTGAATAAAAATTCCTCAACAAGATCTCCCGAACAATCTCCGACACAACCTCGGCGACTCACAACACCCATTATAACTGAATGCAAAATATCGGAATGAATTGCAGTAACTTCACGACGGATAGAAGCTTTGAGTTTGTCCAATATTGAAGGTTATGAATGATGTAGAAATGATTTCAAATAACCACAATCAGTAGTCGACCAGAGTGAGGTCGGATGATCATGCAAGCCATGCGATCTTGCAAAATCGCCCATACATGAGTGTTACGAGTGTTCACACATCTCCATATGGTGGGGATGGTTGTTTTTAATTCTTCCTATACACCACTCGCAGTATGATGCCCTCATAGCTATGTCTCCCTGTAATAGCTCCTACAGTGACTGCAATTTGTAGGGACAAATGTTTTGGAAAGTCTACTTAAATAACGAGAAAATAAATCTGTTTCGCCGAATTAACACATAATTTAAAAGAATTGAATCACATTTTGGGATTATTAATCATGATGTTAATTATTTTCGGTGAATAATAAATATAAAAATCATTTAATTTTTAAATTTTTTTTAAAAAAGCTCTTAAATTTAAGTATTTAAAAAATGGAAGGAAATTACGATAATAAAATAATTATATCGTTTTATTTATTCCATACGATATAGTGCTTAGTGAAATAAAGGTTTTATCTGGAGAAAGGAGAGGAATATCATGTTATATATGTGCAATTCTATAAACTAACTCAAAAATACTTTTGCGTTTTTGATGTTACATTTCAAAAACAATAATTTATAGCAATTAATAGGTAAAATATTGGATTGAAATAATCAAATCGAGATATTTATGAAATATTTCAGGGAGAATGTATGAGTATACTTGGAATGTTTCACCAAGGACAAGAAAACTAATACCGGATTCAACCAGTCGGATTTCGTGCAACTCTCTGAATATATTAAGTTCTGTATTTATTACAAACCGTATCTAAAACTAGACGCCAAGTTAAAATCCAGTGACATTGCCGAGAGCGATAAGCAAGCCAACATTGGCAACTTACACATAATATGTAAATTCCTTTCATTTTAACCCTTTATAATCCATTCTTTCTAATAATGTTATGTTAAAACATCTTTGAAATTTAGTTTGATTTATAAAAAGAAATTCAGTCGGCTTATTACTTAAAAAATTAATTTGATTTTTAAAATTAATTTGTCTTTTTTTTCGTGGGATGTTTCCTACTACCCACTAGGAGCTATTGAAAAGAAGGGCATCTTACATTTTGCTTTTTTATATTGCATTACACGATATTTATAAAAAAAATATTTATAAAGACTAAAATATACTCAAGGAATTATATACATTTTGTGTTAAAAAAATTTATGAATTCATACATATTACTTTCCATGAAATTTCAGAAAAACAGGAATTAATACATACTGAAACATTGCAAGCTGTTCAAACGTATCTTGTCCTCGTGTGTTTTTTAGTAAAGCACAAACGGAAACGACTATGTGTTTTTGTCAAGTTCACATATAGTCACCGACTGCAGTGAATCGGTCATCTGAAACAGTTTTCTTGCTGATCAGGAAATTTACAAGTTGTTCTTTGCTCTTGCAACTTGAAAATCAGAAATCAGTTGTAGTGTTATCCGAAGGGCTAACAACACAAATCACAGGTGGGAAAACATCTTTTCATGGACATTTAAAAACTAATTAAATTAGCAGTAAGTATATTTATAAAGGGTTAATTTAATGATTGTCTTCAATTATTTCTAGAAACTAGCGTCAAGTGAATAGAAAATTCAGTGACGAATTACAATGAAAAACTGACAATCATATTTGAAAAAAGACTGACATTTTATTGAAATACAAGATCTACCTTTTTTCTATTTTCAAATATACCAGTGACATTCTCAGAAGAGCAAATCCTCTGTGGAATGCGAAAGAACCGAAATAATATATTAAAGTCCGTACTGTAATTGTCGAGACGGTTGCAAACACGGATTTAAGATTGCAATAAATATTTCGCCAACCGAGTACCGTAATACATCTGTCAATCTGGGGCCGAAGGGAAAGGCATCCGAAAAAACGGTGAATTTCGTAGATTTTTACGGTCTCCAGTTCGCGTGAGAATGTTGTTTTCGTGCTGCTGTAGGAATGCAGTTACGTGATTCCGTGACTAAATAAAATCTTGCTCACCTACCTCCTTCCCATTTCCCCTCTGGCACCCCTAAAGTCCTCTCCTTCATCATCTTTACGACATTCTTGAAAACTAAATATCGGTAACTCGATAGTAGAGCATTCATAAAACAAAATGTCTCTTTTAGTACTCTGAGTTGTTACTATTTGTTCGAAGCGCTTTTTGTGTTGTAGGGAGCTGTTTAGTCGATAAAGCTTACCGGGTTTTATGTCTTCTAACTCGGATACGTATCTTAATATGAGAAAATTTTTAATATGGCAATGTTTTCCAACTTACATATTGTTCTATATTTGGCATGAAAATGTTACTTAACGTTATTTATTCCAAGTCGAATTACTTAATAATATTAATTGGATTTTAATAATAATTTAAAAATTGTAACTTTAACATAAAGATGACGCCTAATATATATTGCATAAAATATATATACTGATTGAAATTTTTAGGTAAATTATACCTTTTTCTTGTAACGGATTTAGATAATCTATCCATTAGTTTCTATAGGATTTTGATCAGCGTTATTAACAAAAAGGGGAAAGGTTGGCTGACCAAAAATCATGCTAAGCCCTACTTTTATATAAATTATTTTTTATATAAGAGCTGTCCTAAGTCTCTCAGCAATGTTTATAATACTGCAAAATCCATACATATATATTTTCAATTCTATCATTTTCATAAATTCTAATATCTGGATTATATTGCAATTTCTGTTTTTGTATGCTTCAGCTATAGTGATTATTGATGATTCATCTATCTATAGTAGAGAATATTAACTACACTGCTGGCCAATTGCTAAGGACGGATAACACTATCATCCATAGCAACCACAAAATGAAAGGAAGCAAAATGTGGAAAATTAGAATAAGTGCGGGATATTAGTAAGCAGAAGTATGAGTATGCAAATTTTTTTCCACGTCTGTTCATCACGTGATAGCGTTCATAAGAGCTTTAAAGGTTTTGACGCGTGGGGACAGTTGTTGTTTCAAGTCAAAGTTTTACAGGAAAGATTTAATTTGCTGTCGCTGGGAGTCCCTGGGCATATGGCTCGCGAAGCGGGCCTCCATCCCATATCATAACATGTGAATGAAGCCTGGGAGAGTTAAATGTCCTTAATGAGGAGAAACACCCTGGTTTTCGTTGAGACGTAGCAGAGAGGTGCGGTTAAATTAAAATTCAAAATTGTAAAAGTTCTTCCTGAATTAATAAGATTTAATAGACGAACTTAAAATTTTTGGCATGTCTTCCCGACATCACATAGATGATTTTATGCGTGGCCGAATTATTGGAAAGATCGAAGAAGGGCGAAAAATAACAGATGTTTCCAGGGAGTTCAACATCGCTCACAGCGTTGTTTCACGGCTGTGGAAGTCATTTAAAACTACTGGAATGTGTAGTAGACGGCACGGGGAAGGTCGTGTTAGAAGTACGACGCCTGCAGAAGACAGATATATCGTCCTATCAGCAAAAAGGAACTTGCGCACCAAAGCTCAGTAGGTGGCAAATCAGTTTCTTGCTGCCTCAGGAAAGCAGATCTCCCAAAAAACTGTTGCCAGACGTTTGATTGGAGGAGGACTATACGCACGCAGACCTATTGTGTGTGTCCCATTGACCAGACAGCACCGTACTGCCCGTTTGCAATGGTGTCGTGAGCATCACAATTGGACTGAACAGGACTGGGCATGCGTACTATTCTCAGATGAGAGTAGGTTCAGTCTGTCATCGGATTGTAGACGCCAACTGATCTGGCGCGAGAGTGGTACTGCTTATCGTCCAGAAAATATACAGGAAAAGGACCGATATCCGACATGCAGTATCATGGTGTGGGCCGGCATCATGATCAATGGCCACACGTGCCTACATGTGGTTGCGAGTGGGACTATGACGGGCCAACGATACATTGATGAAGTTCTACTTCCTCATGTTCGTCTTTTCCGTGGTGCTGTCGGTGATAAATTTGTTTTTATGGACGACAACGCAACATGTCATCGAACACTCGCTGTTCAGGATTGTCTAGACAGCGAGGGTATTCAACGTCTCGTATGGCCAGCGCGTTCTCCAGATCTAAACCCCATTGAAAATGTGTGGGATGCTTTGGGGAGGCAAGTTGCTGGTCGAAACTATCCTCCGACAAACAAGAACATCCTCATCCGTGCACTCACAGAGGAATGGGATAAATTGCCTCAACAACTGCTGGATAATTTTGTGCAAAGTATGGTACGACGTGTGGAATGTTGCATCACACTCCACGGTGGACATATCCCGTACTGATACCTTTCTTTAAGGTGCCTGCTGTCTTTTAGATGCATTGTTCCATTTCTCCGTACGCAGATCAAATGAACATTTTTTTTCTTTCAGATGTTTCACAGCTTTTGTACTTTCCAGAACAATAAATATTCTTTATTCTAATGTCTGAACAGTGTGGCAACTATATTTATTCTTCTAGGCCTCATGTCTCGCCTAATGTTATGCTACATAGCAATTTGTGATCCGTCCTTAGTAATTGTCTAGCAGTGTATATATGTCATATATATGTGTTAAATTTCTAAAATCTACGAGTATATCAAATTAGTCACGTAGGAGAGATTGCAGTTAAGTGTCTGTTATGCTGAAAAAATGTTTTAAAAGAAAAAACAAATGATCCTGAATTGCGTCAAATAGAAGAATTTGAACCTCACTTATTTCTGACTTTCATTATTTTATTTTCTATTAATACATCATTACTGTGGTAGAATTTAAGATAAAATTAGTATTTTAAGAAACATTAATTGACTGTGATAGGCTTTATTTGTAATCCTGTTTTATTTAAAATTTGAGTGTTTTTATGTATTTTATTGCAATATGTTATGGAATTGTGGCATAGAAGAAGATTAAGATCTAATTTACTTAACTGGAACTAAAAAGAACTAAATTAAAATTTCACTAAATGTATTACATTTAGCATAGTTTATTTTAATTTTTTTTAACTGGGAAAAGTGAATGATAATAGGATTAATTATTCGTGTATGTAAACTGCTGTGTGTGTGTGTACGAATTTTGGTCATTAACTTTGATCTGGTAGGTTTTGTTCCATTTGTCAATACCATAGTAATACACTCATGAACAAAAAAATTATCTCACCAAGAAATAATTGCGGGATCGTAACGAAACTTGACATGAAGGTACATGTTGGAGAGATGTAGAAATGATTAGAAATGCAGCGCGATTGCGCATTACGTATAGTCGGTAGAGGGCGTTTAACGTCGTTCTCCGTGGAGTATAAAACAGGTAACCAAAGCTTGTTTGAGTGTGCTGAATCTTTTACAAAGGAAGAGCTGAGGTAGACATGCCATTATGCCGTTTTCGAAGACAATATGAGCAGCTGTCGCAGTTTGAGAGGGGGAGAATCATCGGCATGATGGAAACTGGGCGATCAGCTAGGCGAATAGCTCGTCAATTAAGCCGCTCTGATTGTTTTGTGAGGTGTTGGGACCAGTGGATCAGAGAGATGTCATTTACACGAAGACCAGGCTCAGGACACCTTTGACAGACCAGTCGTCGAGAAGACCACCACACCACAAGAAATGCACGCGTACAGCCAACTACTTCAACGGGCGCCATCGAGGTACAGGTAGCACCTTCACTAGAGGCCCCTATGTATTCTCGAACCATACGAAGGCGTCTGTCTGAAGGACATTTCGGATCGCGGCGCCCAATGCATGTGCTGCGCTTTACGACCACCCATCTACGCCTCCGTTTAGAGTGGTGCCGCACACGAGGAAACTGGACTGCAGCGGAATGGAACCAGGTCGTCTTTAGTGACGAATCCAGATTCAATCTCAGCAGTGATGACAATCGTTTTCGTGTTTGGAGACCCCGTGGTGAACGCTTCAATCCTGCCTTTAGTTTACAGCGACACACCGCTCCCACAGCTGGTGTGATGGTACGGAGTGTCATTGCCTACAATACACGGTCAACCCTAGCATCGATCTGTGGCACCATGATAGCCCAGCGCTATATCCATGACATCGTGCAACCACATGTATTGTCACTCATGCAACGGCTCCCAGAAGCCATTTTTCAACAAGACAATGCTCGGCCTCACATGGCAAGGGTATCACAAGACTGTCTCCGCACTGTTACTACCCTTTTTTAGCCTGCCCGATCCCCAGATTTGTATCCAATCGAGCACATCTAGGAGGATTTGGGATGGCGAGTTGGGCATCCCACGAGTTTGAACGAACTACAGGCAAGGTTACAGCAAATATGGAACGAAATGTCTCAAGACATCATGCAGAACTTGTACGTCTCAATGCCTGATCGTATCGCTTCGTGCATTCACGCTAGAGGGGGTTCAACAGGGTATTAAATTCTCCGTTATTTTGCCTTTTTCTCTGAAATAAATGATCCTTTTCTTTGATTTTCTGATTATTTTCTTTTATCAAAGTAGTCATTACGCATGTTAAATTTCGTTTCATTTTGACGACTCTTTCTTGGTGTGCTAATTTTTTTGTGCATGAGTGTATTTGAACAATTTGATGAGCTGTCGCCAAACTTATGAAGCTCTTCGGAGCTACCGTACCATTTTTAAATCCTACTTTGAGCTACCAACCAAAACAATTACCAATTTTTAGGAAAACAATCTTACATTTTATTATTATTATTAGATTCATTTTAATTATATTGTATATATCAAAGAAAGAATGAATTGAATAAGAATGAAGTTGAAGTGTTGTTAGTAATAAATTAAAATGCAATAACAGATCTTTTATCAGACCTGTTATAAGTTTAATGAGAATGATAGAAATCTTCTTTAGTCGTAAATAAATTTTTTAATGTTGGGAGAGTAGATAGTTGTTATCCCATTCGAATACAGTCGTCTTATTGTTCATCAGTGAGTCTGCATCTGTACTTATTTTTAATAAATTCATTTTGGATAAAAAAAAAATCTCTCACACGTATAGAGAGCTCGAGAGTGCCTTCCTTTTGAGTCAAAACTGGATTAAAATTGGTTATTTTCCTTCAGGAAAAAGGGGTCAAATATTTTCAGAGCTTGAAAAAAGCGATTTTAGAGAAAAATCACTTTGAAAATCAATCAGTGCCAATTTCACAGAAGCTTTGTCTTGAAAATATAAATGCTCCCTGACACAAATGCAGAACTCCTCACAGCATCAATCTCCATAAAAGCCAATTGAAGCATTCTGAACAGAAATATTTCTCTCTTTCGGTACTCTCTTTCTCTCACTTTTCGTAACACAAATTTTTTTAAAACATTTTAAGCCGAAAGTTACCATACATGAGAAGATACCTTTTTATTAGGCATACAAGCATATGAAAGTTTGAAATAATCTTTCTTAAAAAAGTAAACTATATGTATCTATTTACAAAATTATAATAATTAGAACTTTTAGTGATTTTTTTATAATTTGACCGTCAAAATTGGATTTCATAATGCGCATAATTATCTTGTGTGCAAAAGAAAATCGTTTTCCTCTAAGTTATGGAGATTTTTTTCTCTTTTTAGAGTTTTACTAAAGTGATATGCTTTTTTCAAATGACATCAATGGAATTCTTTCGGTGATAAAAATTATTTTAATTTTTGATCAACTTTTTTATCTTATTTATAGAGCCTTATCACACAGAAATTTATTGCTAGATTTTTAAGTTCCACCTATCCACAGTTTAATTAAGCTATTTATACAAGTTGAAGTAAGAATAAAAAAATTTTTAATTCCCTAAAATAACCAGAACCATCAGCTTAAAAATTAAGAAAAGTAATCCTAGATTTGAAATAAACAGATTGATAAATGTTGAAAGAAGGCAAAATGCGAGAAGCAAGTAAGATGCTCTCAAAGATTAAAAGTGTTGCAACTAAAGCAAGTTATTTAGAAAAAAATGTAAGTCAATTCCTATTTCAATAAAGAAAGAAAAATTTTATTTTAGCTACTTTTTATTAAATAGATACAATTAATATAAATATTTATATACATATGACAGAATCACAACATTAAGTGGTAATTAATTTTTATTAATTATCATTAAAGTATCGTATTGTCATCCAAAACAATCGTATACATAAAATTTCAGTTCAATTGAATTCTTTAAAACGTGAGAAAAAACCTTTTCAAGTTTAGACACAAGTCGTCAAAATGGTCTCTGTCGCCAAAAATTATACCAACGTGGCTGTCTGTATTTGTAATTCTTTAAATAATTATCTATAATTAATTACTTTTTTATTAATTATAATTAAATAATTTGTGAAGATCCCCTTGGATCTCACTTTGAGAACGAGAATGATTTTGAGTCAAAGAAGAACCAGTAGCCCTTTTTATAAATAACTTTCTTTATTTGGTTATCTTTCCCAAATAGGATCAAAGACTTTTAATAACAAATAAATCAAAATAACTTTATGAGGTTTAAAAGGGAATTTCCTTTATATTAACTTAAATATTTAATGATACAATTAATTAACAATTAGAATATCGATCACACAGAGATTACCCCGCAATAAGAGATCCCAGAATTATATTCAATAATGTTCCTGCTGAACATTTACTTTTAATCTCACTCCTAATATAAAACTTTAATGAGACTTAATTATAAATCTCAATATTTACCACACTGAATCTCAGCTCTTCATGTGCCTAATTTATCCACCTAGAAATCTGCAATAATAAATCTCTAACTTCACTATTATAACTTCCTGCTTCAATCTCTCTCTCCTACTGCTTCCACTTTACTATTCCGTTTAACTTAAATACTTTATCTAATCTGCATAACAAAGAATCCCTGTCCTCTTTTTGGAGTCGATTGGAAATAGGTAGGGAATTAAATTTCCCGAAAAAAGACGTCTCAGTAGGTTAGTGATAAAGTTCCGTATAGATTTGTGACAAATTGAATTGTGATCCAAAATAATCATGTATATAAAATTTCAGCTCAATTGAGCGCTTTAAAATGTATTTTATTAACGATTGAAAATTCCACCAAGATAAATAAATATAGAGAGAGTGTGAGCTAATAGTGTAGGAATTGAAAAACATTATAACTCTGATGTTAAATCGTTTTTGGATTCTAAGGTATTGTTGGATGAAGGAGTGTTTCTTAATGCCACGCTATAAAGCATCACAAGCGCTATTGGCGATGGACCTCGTAATTTTGGACAATAATTAAGTAACAAGGACAACACTTAAACTGTCACCTCCCTCTCCAAATTACCGGATCAATGGGAGGACATTAGGGCTCCTACAAATTTAAGATGCATCGATCCCCCCTACACGGTGGGTCAGCGGTACTAGGCTTAAGCTCTTGACATACCTGACACGAGTTTGTAACATCAGCAATCAGGCTAACAAGGCCATAGAATATTGATGGAGACAGTTTCGCAATCGAACAAAGGCGAAATTCCCACAACATGATGGGCTGCAGTAGCCCAGTGGTCAAGGTATTGGATCATGGCAGATATGTCATGAATTCGAGCCCAGTACCACTAAAGACCCACCGTGTAGGGGAGCTATGCACGGTAAATCTGTCGAGAGCTTAAACGTTCTCCCGTTGGTGTGGTGTGGTAGTTAGGAGAGGGGGTGCCAGCTCAGGTGTCGGCCTCGTCACTTAACCATGGTTCAAAATTACGAGATCCCTCTTTAAAAGCCCTCTTGTAGCTGAACAGTGCGACGCTAATATTCACTCACCCACTCACCCACAACATGAGTTCTTCCCCAACGTCATCTAAGAAAACTGTGTTGCGGGTACTATTAGGGTTCATCTCCTAATCCTCTAGAAGAAACTATTCTTTAACTGTGATTTTAGTTGAAAACCCGCTTTCCGTAAAGATGATTTAGAAGAATGCAAACGTAACTACTGTTTAAATGCCTGTTGTTGGGTATGTGAGTTAATGGTTAAGCGTTGATCGCAAAGCGTGAAATCCAAGTATTAGTAAGGGTGAACTGTGAACTGAATGGTCACGTGTCTTGAGATTCGAAGTCGACGTAGAATCCACCAAGAAAGAGTGAAGTAATTAACCTTGGAGCTGACTGAGTTATCGGGCTTCGAGAAGGATCATAAAAAGAGCTTCAATCCAGATAAGTACTTTCGATAACCTAATTAACCGATTACAGGTAAGGATTTCATATTGCTCCCAGATTTAAGTTATAAATTGGTATACTTCCCAAAGTGCTAAAGACAGAATAAAATTAGCTATTTTTATGATCATGTCAGCATCTTCCTCAAACCCTCTCACACTCGCAACCTTCGGGCCCGTGATAACTGTTATATATTAAATAAAAAAATAAGGTTCACTTCTGTTATTTGCATATTTGTATCAATAAATTCAGAAAACATGGCAGATACAAAAAATAAGGTCACTTAATACAATATAAAGCTAAAAATAAGAGCGAACTCGTAAAATAATCATTGAATCAAAGTATCTGTTCGCGAGCATATGTGTTTACCTAACTTTTGATTGTATTGAGTAATGTAACTCATTGTTCCATCCTACTTCAAAAGACCTATCATTATCTTGCATTCAATTTTCAAAAACTAATTATTATAGTTTCAAAAAGCCGGTAAGAAATTCTAGGCCTATACTTTCGAATACGTAATATTCCGGAAATAAAGGGAAAACGCATCCTCGTAGATCGGTCAATGCTCCTGTAGATTGGATCTGTTTGTAGATGAAATAGCCCGTGACCAGCTCAAGCGTGATTTGCAAACTATACCTCAATTGCTACTCCCAACGTTACGTAGAACAATGCCTTTTTGTGTTCCAATCGCTGGTGGGAGGTGGAATACATTATGATGTAATCGTGAAGTGGGGAACATTATGAGCAATTTTTTAGAATGCAATAACTTATATTAATGTGTATGTATCTCTTCTATTCTTTTTTTTTTTTTTGTTTTTGGAAATTATATTACTTTTTAAAATTTGATACATAAAGTTGTATCGATTTAAAAGAAAGCTTCTACAATATATTTTATAAAAAAATATAAATGCTTCTCTCTATCTCGTAAAGATATTTTGTAAATGGGAAATGCCCCATCTTTTAAAATTATCACTTAAACATTCCTTCTCGTAAAAATGCACAATCTTTATACAGTTATTGAACACATTTAGGAATTTTAAATTAATAGAAGAAAGATATATAAAAATTAAAGTAATACTCATAAGCGAAAAAATGTAATGCCATTTTTACTTGTTTAATACAATCTTGGTTATAGAAGAAATAATTTTTCATGGTACACACTTCATAGAATATTCTATTATACACACACTTATTACACCCATTGAATTCCACAATCAATTGTAGGTGAGTTTTATTTACATCGCAAGAGAAGCAACAGGTCTATTAGCGACGAACCTCGCGGTTTTAAACCTCGGTCAAGTGATGCAGATGACACTAGACCTGGCACTCCGAACCTTTTAACTTCCACACCAACGTGAGGACTTTGTTCCACAACAGATTCAACGTGTAACAACCCCTCTACACGGCGGTACTTCAGGGACACCAGGACTCGAAACAGAGACTCGACAACGCTGACCACGAGTCCGTGACCATGACCATTAATATTGAATATTAATAATATGAAATATTTTCTTCGTCTTAAAGGGATGTAATAAACAGCATTGGTAAATATGATAACTCTTCATTTGAAAATAGAAAAACATGAATATCAATTTGCATTCAGATAATGAATATGCTGAAAAATCAACACATTTTGATGCGCTATACTTAGTTGGGTAATGCGATTAAACTTTGCATATAAAAAGAGAAGATATTTATTCTGTATAAAGTGTTTTGAATTATTTTGCTTTTTAAATGAGTAAGAAAAACTTGAAAAGTTGGGCTTCTCTCAAAAAATCTATCTGTGTGACTTTGTTTTTTGTTAAACTAATATTTTATTTTTAATCTCCCATTTAATTACAATATTCTACTTAATTATTTTGACATAGTTTAACGAGATAAAAAATTTTAGTTTTTGAACGGTATTGATAAATTATTCTCTCCTCTTTTCAGCAATAAAAGTTCCTTTTTCTGATAAACTGAAGCTCTATATCATTTTAAAAATTGAAAACATTACTCCTCTGCTGTATCACGCTGCGTCAACCATTTAATCAAACCTGCTGGATCCTAAATGAAATACATTTGATAGAAACCAATTCAAACGCTTAAGTTTAATAATATTTATATTTTATACAATTAAAAATCAATTTATTTCAAAAATAAAAGAATTCAACAAAAGTGAGATTTAGTCATTTACTTACTGAACTGTAGTTAACAGATGTTTCATTTTTAAAAATTATTTAAGTACAAGTATCAAGTAAAAAATGGATTTTAGTCTTATTAGTATACTTTTAAAATTTACTTTTAATTTATAACTTAAACATAAATTTTTCAATTATATTGTTACGTAGATCGGGGTTTGTGGATGTTATGCAATCAGTTTACAGAGTAAAACAGTTCTTTAGAGGGATGAGAATTTATTGTCGAAAATCAATTCTTAAAATACAGGATACATCCGTAAAAATTCGTACAATAAGTCCCAGAAAGTTTTCGCACCTTCTACTGCGATCAGACCCAACCATCATTGTAAAAATGTACAAGTACGTAAAGTTTATTCGCAAGCAACTGCTTGCTAGTGAACTCTTCAACAGCCAAAACAATACTCACTCAGTTTCAGCGAACAGTTTATAGTCTGCGCAACTGACTTCTTGCTTTTTCTTCAAAAATTCGCTTATGTCATAGATCGAGATGCTAATAGATTTTTCCAGTAATTTCCAAGCCTCCATTTGATAGCCAAGTCGCCAAATTTGGTCCCAGAAAAAGTTGCCAACTTGGCTGTATCGCAAATATTTCGCCAAAATTCCGATTGAATCGCCAGTAAAGAACGGCGTTGCTTGCGAATATTACAATTTTTATCATAAAAAAATGCAACAAAATGTACTATTATCGTATTAGATATCCAGATGTGTGAATTACTAACACTATTTTCAGATGAAATTAAGCATTAATTTCACAAAATTCGTAGCAATATTTATCTCTTACATCAAGCATGAACAATAAAGATTTAGGATAAAGTGATTGATTAATCGTTATCGCGTACAAAATATTAACTGATGAAAATGTAAGTGAAATAATTGCACTTAAATTTAACGCAAAATTTTACTTATGTTAGAACATTTTGGAAAAATTCACTCAGAAAATTTTGACGCAATATCATTTGTTAAAATATGGCTTCAATTTACATTCTTTCATTTTAGTTTCTTTTCTTTTCATTTCTTATAAATAATATATGTACCTGAAGTCTCTAAAGTTAACTTAACATGTATCTATGTTTTATAATTATACGTCAACTTTATTTATATTTGAAAAAAATTGATTCATTTCTTTATTTTATTATATTAAAATATTTCTTTAAACTTTATTGAAATCTAAATGCCACTTTTGATTATATTTTTAAAAAACTAAATGCTTTGTATCAATCTAAAATTATATATATATATATATATATATATATATATATATATATATATATATATATATATATATATATATATATATATAAATCACAGAATAAACACTAATATGATAATTTTTTTCTTTGGATTTTTCAATTTAATGAGACAATAAAAAAAAATAAGGAATATGTATAGTAATTATAAATTACTACGAATTACGTCATATACAATATTTTAAAATTATTTCGATCATATATATATATATATATATATATTCCTATACTACTTTAATTCTAAAGAAACAGACGCTAAAATCACATATATATATATTTTAAATAAAAGCATTTTTGAACAGCAAAAGCGTTAATTTTTAATCTCTCAAGTTTTTCTATTTAAAATAGGTTTGTTTCAACAAATTTTAGAAATACACTTATTTTTCAAAACAATGTATTCGTAAAGCAAAACTAATATTATATTTCTTCTTGAATCTATGAAAATTTTTGATACAATATACAGAGCTTGTTGAAAGCAATAATATTCTATTAAATAGTTTTATAAGTAATATAAACTATCCATTTCTGTGCATTGTTAAGGATTTTTGCTGTTAACGATAAAAAAATGGTATAGTTCTAGACATATTTAAAAATCTTGAATAACTAAAATATTGAGGACTATTTAATAAAAATAAATTAAATGTTTCTTTTAGCAAAAGTTTTCTTATATGGTCTTAGTTAAAAGAACGTGTAGAAAATCATCTTTTAAGATTTGTAACTAAGCATTAGCTATTCGAATTAATTTATATTCATGGATTTTTACAAAAATTTTATTTAAAGAACTTTGACTTTTGTAAAAAAAATATCTAAAAAATAAAGTATTCAATTATGTAAATACGGACGTGTTTTGAAAAATCAAGTATGATAACGTGTTATTTAAATATAATATTTTTGGAACATTTTTTTTACTTAGGTTTCAAAAAGATGTTTATTTCATGTTAAATTCCTTCCAAAATGATTCCAGGAGAAATTATAAGCACTATATCAATTTTTTCATAGTCCCATCAGTATTAATTCATGTAAAAGAGTAAAATAGTTACTTTTGCTTCTTCTCAATCATTTTCTACGATATATAAATAAAAGGAACAGTTCCATTTCCTTTCAGATACGTAATTCCCAGACATAGGAATGTCCGTGCATAAAATACTGGCTAGACTGAAAAAAGAGTTAATTGGAACACCAAAAACAGTTCTCAATGGGGAGAAGTCTTCCACGCAAGCTGTAGAAACTCATTCATGTGTAGCTAACGTGCAGAGTGATGACTTCATTCCAGAGTTCACCTCCGTGTTTGAAGAGGATTTCCCTGAAAGGTCAATATAACTGTTACCGCTGGGCGTCCATGCACTGAACTTCAAAACAGAAAAAGCAAGAGAAACGCAGTGACCGAGTTATGTCAATCGCACCCAAAGTACTCGACACGCTTCAGCGGAAAGTTCACTTCGAAACGAAGTGATGGATGTGCCTACCACTTCCTACTCTGCTGATCCTTTCTAATAGAGTATTGCACAACTTGAGCCTAACCGTTTGAGGAAGAATTAAAAGCAATTAGTTATTCGATAAAATTAATGGAAAATTATCTGTGTAAGAACAGCCTGAATTTGATATATTCTAACTTGTGCAAGTAACTAATTTGCTGGATAGAAATAACTGCAGCAGAACAAAATTTTATTTCATAAATTAGACATACAGTTGAACCTCTATATAACGAACTTCTAAATTGCGAATTTTTCTATATAATTAACTTTTTCATGGAACCTTGAACACTTCATGATTTTCTTCGTAAAATATAGCGAAGTACATTTTCTATATAAAAACTGTTTTTTTTTTGTGTGTGTGTTTCAATTTTTGTTCTCCCTTTTTTTTAAAGTATTTCTGAAAAAACTTCAAGTTATTCTCTCTTTAACATATTTTATGGTGGTCATAAATCTTGAACTAGTTTTATTAGATCCTAACTCGCCGATAGCAATAGAGTTCTGGATGTTTCATCCAAGAAGTGCAACCTTTAACCCCCATTGCCCAGTTCATTAGAAACATCTTCGATATCCTCTTTCACCCTCAGTGGAGTTTGTCCCGTGTCCCCGTGATCTAATTATAAAATAATGTATGTTCAATTGTATGCTTTAAATTATAAAATGTCCTTAAAATTCATTAATTGAGGGAAAAAAATTCTAAAAATTGAAAATACAATTTCCTCCTCGACATTCTTTTTTTCTTGATTTCCTTGCAGTTTTTTTTCTTTCTTTTTTGGTGGGTATGATACATAAAATAAGCATGTATTAGTTTAAAAAAGGTATGAATAATTACTTTTTTTAATCTATAGTGTTTATGAATTTAAAATATTTTTATGGGGATAATAAAGTTTATTAAAAGATGAGCCTCTATATAACGAATTTTTTCCGGCATTTAGCGATTTCGTTATATAGAGGTTCGACTGTAATTTAATGGGCTCCGGATATAAACAGCTTGAATATTTACAAATGTTTCTGATGCGATACTCTACAGCAGTGTTTCTTAAACTGTGGTCCGCGGACCCAAGGGGATCCCCAGAGCCTTTCTAGGGGGTCCGCAAAACTCTCTCATTTAATGTTAAGGTTTCCCTCTCTTACAGACAGTGGGAGACTTCGTGGGAAAATTAACAGATGTGCCATTGCAAACGATCACTAAATGGCCCTCAATGAAAAAACTCTATTGGAACATGTTTTTCGATCAAGAATATTAATCAAGTTTTTCCATTGTTTCCAACTACATAGCCATTATTGCAACGTAATATATATATATATATATATATATTTCACATTGGGAGAGTAATGTATATATTTCTATATATATTCAGAAATATTGTTATTAATTATATACAACGTAATAAATTTCTGGTGTCAAAAAAATTAGAAATAGTAAATAACTATAAACATTTTACTAAATATTGCTTAAATCAGAAATACCCAATTAATTTTATTAATAGTTATATGAATAAAGCTATTCAAAATTGTAAGGATTAAAAATTCTAAGATTAATAATAGTTTATAATACTAGAAATTTACACATTTCTCATACTTATAGTTACCTCCAAATTCTATTATTAGTTAAAATTACTTATTATTATTTAATTCATACCTGTATATACTCTAGTGTCACTAACCTTATGGTATTTTGTAACTCTTTTATTAATTTTTGTTTCTATTCTTTTATACTTTTGTTAAGTGCTACATTTCAGCCATTCACATGCTTTGAATCTGCATTAGGGTCCAGAATCTGGCAATAACTTATTTATTGCACTCAGATTTAGCGCGGGCTCTGCATTTTCAAATGCAATTTTTAGGTAAGTTACCTCTATCTTGTAATGGATTTAAATATTCCTATCCATTACTTTCAATTGGTTTTTGCTCAGTATTAGTTACATAAAGGGGGAAGGTTGGCTGGCCAAAAAACATATTCAACCCCACTTTTATATAAATTATTTTATATATTAGCTAAGTCAGCAATGTTTATAATACTGCAGCATCCATTTTATAATTTTTAATCTAGTGTCTTTCATTGTATGATCTCTTTGCTGTCTCTGTGTTATTTTCGAATGTGATTGATGAATGTTTATCTCTAGTTTGTAGAGAATTAGACTATATATATATATATATATATATATGGTAGTGAAAAAAAACATGTTCTCACGTGAATATTTAAAATATTACACCTGATAAGCACTTGTAAAAAAATATAGCACTATCATTCTCATTCAAAATTTTAATTAATACAGTCAAGTACATTATTTATACATTTGAAATTAGTATCTAGTATTATTTTTTAAATATATAATATATATAATTAAATGTTTACTTTTTTCTGAAAGAAAAAAAAGTGTTATAAAAAGTCTGAACAAGTAACAGAGTCAATCTTAAATTATTGAGAAACATTTAAATTACTCAGATTTGTCATGAGAGTCAGGTGGAGTTACTAAAACTTTAGGGGGGGGCATGATGACAAGTTGATACATCGAAAGTTTAAGAACCGCTGCTGTAAAGGTCTAAGAGCAAATTATATAAAGGTACTTTAACGCACGTAAATTATATAATAACAGCAACCTTGAATTAAACGAAATGTTTTGTTGAACGTTATTAATAGAAATGTAATTTGTTTCCGGAATTCGTATGAAAAATTCTTCGCTTCTGCTTTTTTTTTGATATTTAAAACAAACACAAGAATTTAAATTAGCATAATTAGAAAGCAAATGTGATTCTTAGTTAATGAATTAAAATTTTCTCCCGATACATAATTTAAAGATAGATATTTCTTTGATAACGGCAATTCTCTTAGATACATAATGTCATGTAAATAGATAATCCATTAGTCATGGGTATCGATAATTCTTAAGAATAAAATATTCATTTATTTAACATAAATAGTTCATGTGTAGACAATTATAAGTTAAAAATTATTTTTGTTCATTGCAATATACTAAAACTCATAAATAAAATATTCTCGAATCCAAAACAAATTGCCTTATATATAATTAGACGAATCCAAATATACAGTTCATAATGGAATTTTTAAGTTAAGGAATTTATTTTTTACCTTTGTTTTTGATCCAGTGCGTCTCAAACTTTCTATTCTTGCGACCCAATTTTCAGTCATAATTTCCATCCCCCCCCCTTCTCCATACAATAACAATATATTGAATTCAGTAATACTGTGCTTTGATGCGACTTTAACCTCTTAAGTCCCACCGACATATATAAACGTCTTTGTCAGCCAATGTATTAATTGGTCCGGACGTATATATACGTCTTTCCGATCTTTTCTGTGAATTTCTATTCATAGAATTATTCCAAAAGCTTTGTAATGCAGTAAAATTAACTTGACAGGATTTACTTCTTTATTCCTCTTTTATCCCCTCCCTCCTCCATTACATGTCATACGCACCCCTACATGAAAAAACAATGGCATTGGGGAGTGAACCGTAGAACTTTTAATCTCGGCAGTTAAGGGATTAATTATAAACCGTACAAATTATCAAGATAAGTGTTTATTTTTGTATATAATTGTATATATGACAAGGCCATGGAGTCATTGGTAATTATTAAACTTGCTCTTAACTTAATAGTGTTCAATTACTTATAAAATACATTCTCTGAAGTACTGATGCATTTTTTAAGTGTATTATGTTAGTATAAATGTATATTTTATTTTTTATTATGCCAGAATGTATTTTGTTTGTTTCCACACACTTTCAGCAAATTAATAATTTTTTTAAATAATCTTTAGTTTTCGACTTTTTTATATCCCCGCGCCCCACAGTTTGAGAAACGCAGTTTTGATCTTTTGTATTAGATGACCTTAAACATAGGGGATAAAAAAACGTGAAATATAAAATAAATAGTAATATTCACTCTTATTCTTAGTTTCAAGCACAAATATTCAAAGAAATGATGTAATTTGCTATTTCATTTAGCCCATAAATGGCATCCAACAATGTATAACAAATGGATATTTTGAATTAATTGAGATATTAACAAATCTCAACTGTTATATAAATCACTGCAGCTTTACAAAGATTTAATTATCAATAAGACGATTTTAAATTAAGTATAATATATAGTTTAATGAACAATTTAGTTAAAACTAACACATTATCTTGCCATTTTCTGTTAATTTTTAAGCTGCTCTCTTCATCTGAAGCTAAGTTTATTTTTGTTTTACCTCTCAACCTGAAAGTCTAAAGAGAGAATCGTTTTATTAAACAAAAAATCCATCCAAATGCAATTTTAATAATCAATTTCAAGTCTCAGCTTCTCATGAATAAATAACAATAAAAACTTAAGTTCTCAATTATTTCCTTCTAATATTATCTATAAATATGTTATATATATTATTTGAGATTGAATAGCCTCTTTTTTGTATCCTATTCTCAATGAATTACTCATCCATAATGTTATCTCGTAATGAGCTGATACAAAAATATTTCGTATTCGCCACTAAAAAAATGCCAAAAATGAGGAAAAAAAAATTTCCCACTTTTTTTTTATTTTATGGTAATATGTTGTAAAAAAGGCCCACAGTTTGTTTGAATAATGTCAAGTAAATATCACAAGCTAATATAATAGATAAGCTCATCTGTACAATTGACAATACTGTTTAAATACAGTACAGTCCCGCTAATCCGAACACGGCTAATCCGAACATCCGGTTAATCCGAACGGCTCCGCGGAAAAAATTTTATAATTTTAAGGACAAAAATCGGTCAATATTTCAATATAAAACAGTGTAAACCTTAATTCAAAACAGTTCTTTATTTAATATTCACGCACTGTACATCAAGTTATGGTACAAATTTTAAAATGGAATAAACTACAGAACAGAACACTAATGTTTAGTATGAAAAATTGTACAACATAAGATTAAATATAAAATATGTACAGTACAGTACAGTACTGATAATGTAGTGAACAAGTACCTTATTACATTAATTCAGTTATTTTTTTCTGACGCAACGAAGACAGTCTTTTCGATGATGCGTAATTTCGTCAGCGCCTCATAAATAACACATCAGCTGGTGTAGTGTCGGGCTGTTGCTCCAAGTAGCGCAGGGCAAGGTCAAGGGCAGCTGCGCCATCTGCATGTGGCACCACGTCCTTCTTATCGCATTGCGTCTCGTCGTCACTCACCTCCAATTTTGTCACACCTTCACCTTTATCTAAACGCTTTAGAACCTCTAGTTTGTCTTTAAGAGTAAGTGTTGAGAGTTTACGCTTACTCGCCATAACAATCTGTTTACGTACACTGTATGTGTAAATGTCCAAAACACACAACAAACTGTTTTCACTGTAGAATATCACACTGTAACACTGTTATTAACACAGAGACAAAAGCGGACGAGTATAGAACGAGCGCGGAACGACTGACGGCCAACAGTAGGGGCACACGCACACACAGTCACACTAAGTTAGGAGTGGTGGAGGGAGGACACACGCGTCGAGGAGTGGGAGTACAGTCCACGCGGCAAAAAAGCAGGCGCGTACGCTCACATTACGACAAAGTACATAGACACAATAGACCCACTCGTACTCCCGGTTCAAATAGTGATTTCGCTGTTACTCCGGCTAATCCGAACAATCACGTAATCCGAACAGGGGTCGGTCCGATATTGTTCGGATTATCGGGACTGTACTGTATCTCGGAAGGAAGTAGGCGAAAACTTCAAAATGTAATCCATAATATTTAGGCAGACGGTTCATAATATTTCGGAGCTATAACTCGACTAATGAGACTTGGAAATCAATATCATCAAGTAAAATGTAACAGTATGTAAGTTTTCTGTTTATATTTTATTAATTAATATTGAAAGATGATGTTCGAAGTACATTTTTAATTTCTTGATCGTAAATTGATAAGCATTCCTCATAATACAGAAGGAAGTGTAAGAATTATTAGAACTAAAATTATAAATAGGATTTTAATGTTAATAATACTCAAACGCAACGTGTGAAGATTAAAGATAGATTAGCAAAAAACACACATTTTAATAAAAAATAGTTTAAAGCTAATATAAATGTATTTTTATATTTTCATATACATTTATTTGAGGGTGTGCAAGTACCTGTAAGTATTTTACTCCTCTATATAGCTATTTTATATAAATACTGTTATGAATAATTCATTAACTAAGATATGAGAAATTTACAATTCCATTTTACTTATTTTTTTCGTGTGTACTTTCGTTTTTTGTGAAGACTCATAAAATAAAAAACATTTGAACTTTAAATTTTTTTCTTTTATAATCTTTCCCAATAAAATTTCATTTGTCAGGAGTAACAAGAACGTATACTTTTGAAAAACACCAGAGGCATTTTCTGTACTTTAGAAATTTTTAAGTAAACACCCTTATAAATACTTTAAGCCTGTTTACCTTTTTACTGGACAAGAACAGTAACAAAAGTTGAAGAAAAACAGAGTTCTTACCTAAAACAAAAACCATAAAAATAAATTTGTGATCTAGTTCTTCTTATCTGAGATTGAAAGAAAAAAAATTGATAAATTCCAGTACAAAGCAAAATTTTTTTTAGGAAATATGAGAGACAAAATATGTCCCGTAGACAAAGTCAGTCCATTACATTAGCGAGACAGAAAATACAGAAAGCAATTGTTTTGCTCTCTTTCTTTTCTTATCGACAACATTACTCGATAAATTGCTTAAGAGGAAGAATCCCCCCTGGCAATATTCTTTGTTTGCAGTGCCCGAAAGAAATCTTTATTATAAACGGAATGTTATTCCGAGGCACAGCTGTAACGAAAATTGAAAGGCATCTGGTGTAAACAATGAGAATGGAATGTCAGGAACAAAGCCCTGTAAATAAATGAAATGAGGAATGTTTTCATTTCTTTTTAGGAATCAGTTGAAACTTCTGTCTTAATTACAGGGATTAACTCGGAACAATTGCATTAAATGACACAAAAGAAACTAAAAAGTTTTAGAAATAATATAGCATTGTTCTAATGGGAAAATAAACTCATTTAGACAACGAAGCAGTAAACACAAAAATACTTCTTTCATCGACAAGAAAGATGCAATTAAATTTTGACTCGTAAATATTTTTAAAAAAAGGGACAAAAGAGAAAAATTTGCTCTTATACATTTAATACAAATGTGAATTAAAACTAATTAGTTTCGATCTCACTAGTGTTTTTTTTAACTGATACTATTTATCGTTCTTATTAAAAGGAAAAATGTCATATTCCTAAAAAGGCGAATTAGAAAAATAGAACTTTTAATGTAAAACATCGTTGTGTTGATTGAAATTCCAACTATAATATCAGAAAACGTAATACTTTTTGTGTGAATATAAATTACTCGTTTATTAGTTCTTTCGAAATATTTCTTGCATGCGCTGTATACTTATGTATTATTTTGATGCAATACGAAACTTAAAAACAACTTTTACAACGGTATTTATTTAATTAACTAAGTTTCGGCATTTGCGTATTTTCCTTTGATTAATATTTTGACAATAATATGGTAAAATAGAAAACAACTTTTTAAAACATAAATTATGTTTTTGTTACTAAAATAATTCGTAAATTCATTGTACAGCTTTGAGTGATTTTGATGCAATTTCGAGTTATAGGCAGAGTTAATTAATTATAAATTTCGTCAAAAAAGGTATAAGAGATTCGGCACAGTGTTCAAAATACAAATAATTTATTCAAATGGAAGAGAGAAATGTATTTTTGTAAATTTCTTACTAAACAAATTTTACAATTATATAAGCAAAAATACGAATGTGAATTCAAATTACAATATTCATAAGTTATAAGAGTAAACACAATAGATACTATTATTGCTTATTTATTTTGATTTAATTAACTATCCTTAGTTTATTTATTGTATCAAACTCCGCGTAAAGCAAAGAAATATACTAATTCTGCAAGACAATTGAATATAAATACAAGGAGAAATTTTAAATATTAGGCAAAAAATGAAGGCAATTTGTATTTTGGGGGGTAACTATTACTACACAATAATTAATTATTTATGTAATAACAGCAAACATTGTGTTTAAATTAACTAATGAAATTTTCATAGTATTAATTAATAAAGTTAGAATATTATTACAAAATAGCTTTAGAACTAGTTGCTAATATCGTTAAAATGCTGTTTTTAATGAGGTGTGACTACTTAATATTTAGTATCTCGTAAATGTTTCATGCTTTTCAACTTTTTTCTAACAAGTGAAACATTTATCGAAAGTTAAATGTGATGCCTCTAAAATCGTGTACTGAATTTCAAATTTGAGCTCCTGCAATTTATGTGCGAATTACACATTATCTTTTCATCGTAATATTTTTTACATTCGTAACAAACGTTTTTATACTTGATAATCCTTTTGAGTGTTTCTCTTTAGAGCTCGTCAGGGTGATTTGTTCAGTTCATTGACTAAATTGGTAAAGAAAGAATATTATTATTGTTAAAATTATATTATGCGTAATGACAGAATTAATATATCGTCACCTGGTGAGAAGTTTTTTAATAAAAAGTGCTTCTTTTCTCCAATTCTCTGCACTTCTTTCTCAAGAAACGCTAATTAAAAAAAACGCTACAGCTCAATTTACATTTCCTTTCCTATAAAAATGTAATTCTTAAAAAAAATATAAAAATTTTAAACTTTTTACAAAAACTATTTAAAATTGCCATTATGATTTGCTTACATGTGTAGGATGATGCACTTTTTTATATTATAGCTTCACGGTATTTAAAAGAATTTATATCCGTCTTATATTAATTATTCAAGTACTATTTCTTAGAATTTTCCGGGGAAGTAAAAGTATTTTTAGATAAAGTATCAGAGCTGAAGTGCATTAAAAATTACATGAAGTAAAAATAAATGTTCTTAGCTTTATCGTGAATCCAAAAGTTATACAAAATTTCTCCTAAAAATATTTTAGTTCTGCTGTAAATGCTGAACTGTAAATCTAATCATAGTTCTCCACATAGTAAATGAAACGAAATAGATATGATTTCACGCTGAACTAAAATTAAGAAAAGTAAAAAGTAAATAATTAATATATAATTAGAATACATAAAAATACAGACATATCGTTAATAATTTAGGTGGAGTGACTTAAAGTTATTTTTACGTCACACTATAAAACAATCTCATAATTTTGAACCTCGGTAATGTGAAGAGGAGGACATCTGAACTGGTATCCCCCCTCTTCTAACATCTCTCCCGAGATGAAGTCTCTAATTGGCTCGACGCTCGACGCTGACAGCTTTGGTATGAATGCAGCTTTAGACTGTTAAGTCTGAAAAAAGTGGTGAAAAAAATGAATTGGAAGAAACTTCATTCAATTTATTTTTTAAAAAATAAGAAGACACGCTCTTTGAAAGAAAATCACAATGATGCTTTAAGGAACAAGTTTAATATTAGTCTTGCCAAAAAACTTGAGAAATAATGGGTACTCACTGAAGTAGAAATAATAAGCAATAATATTAAAAATAGCGTGGTGACTTCAGAAAAAGATAATCATAAGCAGGATATAATTAAAGTTAGCGAAAAGTAATGCGAGCAGATTGAAGCGAGATGAATGCAAATTCACTCATATCTACCCTCATGAGGAAACGAGTTCTCAAAATTATATTTGCTATGTGAGTAAATATTAACATCGCACTGTTCAGCTACATGAGGACTTTTGGCGACGGACCTCGTAATTTTGAACCACGGTCAAGTGACGAGGACGACACCTGAGTTAGCACCCCCGTCTCCCAACTACCACACCACACCAACGGGAGGACGTTTGAGCTCTCGACAGATTTAACGTGCATCGCTCCCTACACGGCGGGTCTTTAGTGGTACTGGGATTGAACCTTTACCACCAGGCTACCGCGGCCACATTATGTGTGTGGGATTAGACTCTCGATAGCTTCATAGATAATTGGGGTGGTATTATTATTGAAACATATGCATGTAAAGTGTGTTTTTTTCGTTTAAAATTGATATCAATTTTATTTCTCAAAGGAAAGAGCATACTTAAATGCAGGGAGAAACAAATATTCATTAAATTTTCAATTTGAAAGTTTCAAGCTAGTTTTTTTTTTATTCTACTGTGATAGCAGATTGATTGATTGAATATTAGCGTCGCACTGTTCAGCTACACGAGGGCTTTTGGCGACGGACCACGTAATTTTGAACCATGGTCAAGCGACGTGGACGACACCTGAGCTGGCACCCCCTCGCCTAACTACCACACCACACCAACGGGAGGACGTTTCAGCTCTCGACAGATTTAACGTGCATCGCTGCCCTACACGACGGTTCTTTAGTGGTACTGGGTTCGAACTCGTGACAAAGCAAGCCACGGCCCGATACCTGTACCACTCGGCTGCCGCGGCCACACAGTGATAGCAGAAGCTTAGCGATTATGCATTGCTGATATAATCAAGGACAACAAACTCATTGATAGCTATTTAAGCTAAAAATAAAAATATTGGATATTTTATAATCTTACAAAGAAAGAACACGCCAAATGTGTAACATAATTAGATATTCTTCTTCCAGTTATTCAAAAACTGTGTGAATTTTGTTTCTTGAAATATGTATGCCATATTTTAAATTTTTTATTTGCCGAGATGTAATTGTGAAAATGTGATGTTTGACTATAAAAAGGCATTTTTTCCCTAATACTATTAGGCATAACAGCAATTTGTAATTGAGATTGTTGAAAAATATGCAACATTTAATATTAACTTTAATTTATTTGAGTTAAAATTATACAAAGATATGAATGGAGAATAAGCTCGATTTCTTTACGTTTTTGCCGAAAAATACATCTAACAAGCTTACAAATCTTTGGGATATTTTTAAACTTTCGAAAACAAAGCGCAATCTACAAAATGCGGGAAATTAGAATTCACGTAAGCAATATCAATTCTCAACACATTTCAAAATAAAAATCTAACCCAAAGTAACATACAGCGGTCAAAAAAAGATTTCGACATTTGAAGATTTCTGCATATATTGAATTAATAAATAAAAACTGTATTCAAAAATAAAACAAATTTTAATGATTTTAAACCACAAATCATTAAGTATTAAATGCAGCATCTTTTTCAATACATTAAAATGTAATAAATTAACAAAATGACCATTATTTAATTCAAAGGCTGTTAAACAAACAAAAAAAAGTATTCGACAAGACATAAAAATAACTCAAATAATATAAATCTAATATCTAGTTGCCTTTCCACTCCAACGGGTGACTTTTTTTAACGCTGTGGCATCGATTTAACCAAATTTTTTGTCACCTCTTGGCCAATTTTTGACCATTCCTGTCTAAGGATCTCCTCCATTTGAAGTTTGTAGGAAAACTGGCACTCCCTTAATCTTTTTTCCGATATACTCCACGGGTGCTCAATTGGGTTGATGTCTGGACTTTAAGCGAGTGTTTTTATATCTTTTGGGCAGTAGTATAGCAGCCAAATCCTTGTATTGTGAGTGGAGTGCTTTGGATCATTGTCTTGGTAAAACTTGTAGTCCTCTTCGATTCCCCGTTTTTCAGCACTGGCACCCAAATTTTCTTTTAAAATCTGTATGTAATACAGATGGTCCATTATGCAGTTAATTACGACAACATTTCCAACTCCTAAAGCAGTCATAACCCCCAAACCATTATACCTCCTACTCCATGTTTTACTATGGACACCATATTTCGTTCTTCCAACTCAGCATTGCGTTTTCTGTACACTGTAATCTTGCCATCGCACCCAAAAATATTAAATTTGCTCACGTCTGCAAAAATTACATTATGCCAGAATTCTATTGGCTTATTTGCGTATTTTCTAGGAAATTCCAGTCTATACACTCGCTTCTTTTTGGATACATATGGCTTCTTTAGAGCAGATCTAGCCTTAAGTCCATTATTATGCAGGTAATTTCTAACAGTTTGGGGCGTAATATCTACATCCTAAGAGCCCTTGATAACTTTTGCTAAATTTGATGCATTGGTTTTGGGGTCCTTTTTAATTTGACGTACAAGCCATTGCTCCACCACTTCAGAAAAGTTTTTGGTCGACCACAGATCTTGGCTTGTTATCTCAACCGATTTTTGCGCTTTATACTTTTTAATTATACAGTGCACACTTGTTCTTGGCCTGTTTACAATAGATGAAATTTTGTTTTCAGATAACCCATTTTTAAAGTGTATTATGATTACATTTTTAATTTCCACTGATAACCCTCCTTGTTTTCGGCCCAACTTGCTCACTGCTTAAATAAAGCCTTCTAAATGCCCTCAGAAATAGTCCAAATGCTTTGAATTACAAAATTTGTAACCACACTTAACGGTAATTTTGCTTCTCGGTATAAAAATTTATCAAAACCTCCCATGTCGAATACTTATTTTGCTTGCCAAACTGATTTTGAAAATGATATCGGTGATTTTTTTGCTTATGTTTGTTTTTTTAAACACAGAATCCTTTACATTAGAAACTTAACTGTAATGTGCAACAAATAACGAAACATGATTTCGTTCACGTTGCATATTAAGGTGTTTAAAGTCAATATTCACAGAATCGCGTTGCGTGTCGAATAATTATTCGGACCGCTGCAGATAATCCCTTCTCATCTCAAATTTACCATGTCTTTAGAAAAATTTATAAATTATGATACATTTAACATTTCGGAAACAACAAATGAGTAGAAGTCGAAGTAATTAAGAAAATTCCTCTAATTTCATGTTTACTTTGTAATGACTTTGAAAAAACAAGAATATAATTTAAAACTAATTATAATTTTTATTAAATGTTATTCAAATGTTAATATTTGAAATCATGTACTGTATAAATGTATTCGGTTTTAAAAACTTCTGCAAGATTAAAGTATGTAAGTTAGCTGAGTTTTTTATTTGTTTTCATGAAATCAAAATTTTGTTTCTTGTTAATGTAATAACGTGATGTAAAATATTCCAGATCTCTGAAATTTTACCGTAACTTTAGTCATAAATTTGTTTTTGTACATTTTGAAGGAATTCTCAACCAATTTTTAAGAATGAAATACATTATTATTTATGTGTCTAAAAAAATGTGCATTATATATATATATAATACAAATATATATAATGAAATGTATTATCATTTATGGAATATATATTTATAATGAAATTTATTTTTAAGAAATGTATTTACCTAAAACTCTACATAGTTTGAAGGTGGCCTTTCATTGCGTATAGGGATTTCAATATTCGACCAAAAGTTCAATACCGGTATTCGGTATTTTTTAGATCTTAATACCAGGATACCGGTTTTAATACCGATAGTCGAAGTTATAGGAAAAAAAGAAAATATAGATGTTTCTCTTTGTTTTTTATCTGCCAGTTTTATCAGACAGTGTAAATATCACTAAAAACTAATTTGTAATTTTAAAATTATAATAGTATACATAAAGAATCACAAAAAAGTAAAGGATCGTCTTATTTATTTAAATCACAAAAAATAAGTGTAAATATCACTATTCAGTCTGTTGTACTATTACTAATTTTTGAAATGTGATCTTAAAAAACATAATGCATTAATTGTACTGTCATTAAGCCTAGAACGTAATCATGTGCAAAAATTAGCAACTGTCGAAAACGCTCTTTCGGTATCTAAGCTGGTTGGTGGTATTGTTAGCAATACACGCGATATACCCCTTTCCAAGTATTTTCTTTTCTAAATCTCTCATCTTCAAATAAATCGATTTCTCGTCGGATGGTTTTGGATATAGCTCATTTCTCTGTAATGTATTTTGTTTTGTTGAAATTTTTTTAGTTATAGGTAATTTTAATTTTTGTTCAAGAGACAATTTCTTTTCACTATCGACAATGGGATCATAATCATTCATCTTCGATAACAGTACCGAATTCTTCTGAATGCAGACAAGGTTTGTGGGTAAAACACTTAAGGAAAATATATTATAAACTCTTGGTAAAATTTGAATTAGTCATTTTTCTTCTTTTTTCATTTTCATTTATAAAATCATAACGATATGCAAATACAAGTATGATATGCAAATGCAATGTGAATAACAAACTCACCAATTTAAAAAATATCGAAATATTACACAGTTTCTTCACAACTACAATCTTGTTTTCACACATACAAATATCAGACTACAAATCCTGCAAGTGAGCAGTGTCGCTCTGAGCTGTAACAGAATCGTTTAGGCCCGCCTCCTTCAATGATATGATTCACATATTTTAATACTTCTCTTGATTGTACGATGTAAATTTATATTCACAGTCTAATTAATTTCGACCGTTAGGGAGATATAAAAACAAAAACGTATACTATTTTGTTAGGTTGGCGATCCCTGAACATACAGTGGGTTGATCGGTTAACGAACAAATCAGTTAACGAACACTTTAACGAAAGATTTTTGTGTTTGGACAACAAACATATGTTCGGAGGTGATCAGGTCCCCTTAAATTATGGGGAAATTTTGACAACTGCTGGAGATCTGGAATTGGAGGTGAACGAAGATGACATAGATGAGCTCATAATGTGACATGAAGATGAACTGACGATAGAAGAACTCCAAGAAATTTTGAATGAAGAACACCAAGAAACACAACAAAATGTGTCTCCTTCGGAACAAGAGGAAGACGAAAGAGGACCAATGCCGACATCTGCCATTAAAGATCTTTTGAAAAAGTGAGAGGCTGTCAGAGCAATGGTCTTAGAAGGGCACTCAAACCAAGCTCATGTCAGTAAGGTTGGGGATCTTTACAACGACAATGCTGTTAATTACTGCAAAAGAGAAGAATCCTGGAAAAGAGAGAAAAGCAATCGACATTGGACATGTTCTTCAACGCTCCATAAGCAAAAAATGAAAAGGACTGATTAATATGCAAGACTATATGTACGTATTTTTTTTAAAAAAACTTACTAAGAAATTATGCATTTTTTAAAATTTAATTTTTAGGGTCTCAAGAACGAATTAATCGATTTCCCATAGAAGTCTATGGTGAATCGATGATCGGTTAACGAACAATTCGGATAGCGAACATAGCCTTGGAACGGATTATGTTCGTTAACCGATCACCCACTGTATATTGAAATATAGAAAAGGCATTTACTAGAAATTTAAAAAAATTCTAGTAAATACCGAAAAACCGGTATTTAAGCTTGTGAGTACCGGTATTACAAAATTTTAAAAGAGGCTCAAAATACCGGTATAATACAAACGAAATAATGAAATACGTGAAACTGTAAAGTATAAAATCTATAATACTCCTTCGATTTTAATTTATTTAAAACTTTTGAAGTGGTGAATTAAAAAAGATAAATGAGGTGGGTAAAGATTGTGGCCTTTTTTTTCCCATCGAAAAATTCATATTATGAAATTTTTTTTGACACTGATACTCAGTGAAAATGAAAAAATGTTAGTTTTTTTTTAAAAAAATCTTTTTTTAAATAGACAAAAAACAGGAAAAAAATATCAATGTTAAACTATTTGTGTAACACATGTCTTCGATTATATTTCTTTCTCGTTTTCACTGGCTGAATCGTCACTGCACCATCTAGTAACAGTGTCTTGAAGTGTATCGGCATATCCAAGACTTGGTGTATTTGTCCGAGTGTGATTATGCCGCCAGTATCCCAAGTACCAGATGCAACATGTGCACAGCAGCTAACAACTCTAGCACCAACTCTGCAATGACAGTACCATTCAATGTTTGGATTATGACCTATACTTGTTCTTATCCATGTTACATACTTTTGAACTTGTGTGTCGTGATCTCAAATAGAGTAGAAAAACTGAGGAATCTTCTCGATTTATGTAATAAGAGTACAGCCGAGATATATTAAGGTGTTCGTGAGTGAATAATTTTTTTAATAAAATACACAAAAGGCATACAACACCACGAAAATAATGGCCACAATACAAAAGAAATATTTGTATTACATTATGACATGCGCGAGGTGAAGACACGTTTGAACACGCACGTGACATATGAGTCGGACCGATTCGCGGACAAGCTATTTTGTTTCGTGTAACATCAACGCGCTCGATGCACTCAAACAAATGTGTGTGTGAATGTCAGTTTAAAAGCCTTATTATTGCACTATTTGAGTGACCAAAAAATAAAGTGGTGCTTAAAGCGCTTAGCAATTGTTTTTTTAAGGAGACTTGGCACCCTTTGAGCAAACTTCTTTATTTACGTATTTAAAAATTATATTTTAACATTTTATACAATGTTTCTATTCAAGAAAATGTTACCAGATGAAAATTTTCATATATTATTCACACAATTTTAAAAATTTAAATTTTTTGAAGAAAATTGGGAAAATTTTAAAATGCTACTCCTTTTGTAAAAATTAATTTTTTGACCTGAAATTTTTTTATAATATTCTTATGGATGTTCTTAACAACTTTAGGGATCGATTTTAGAATACCTTCATTCGTTTTCGAGATAAAAAATAAAATGTTGATATACAGGCTAAAAATCAACGAAAAAGCCAACATGTCTTACATTTTTTTTAAAAGTATTCAGTTTTTATTGCAAAACGGATCCCTAATTTTATTACATGCTTTATTTTTAACACGCAGGAAAAAAATTGAAGTGATTGGCAAATAATTGTCGAAGGAGTAGCATTTTGAATGCACTAAGGTTTCGAAAAACACAAACTGAGAAAAACCACTTTAAAGTTTATAATTCTGAAAAAATAATTATTATAAGCTTAATTAAACTTAAAATACCACTTTAAGATGTTACTTATACGTTTTTCTTTAAAATAATTGCATTTGCATATGTTTTCAACCCACACATTTTTATAAATGATCAACTTTTAGAGAGTACTAATTGCACAAGAAAACTCAAGAAAAACTTTAAAAAAATTTTTTCTGTCACGACAGAAATTTTAGCTGTTTTCTTCTTATAATATTAAAGCATTACATTTGTATGAAAAATATATCAGGAATAAGAACTGAAATTGTGAAATTATTAATATAAAATGCCTTAATTTAAAAATTTTATATGCACACATTTCACAAGGAAGAAAAATTACATTATTGTATTGCCTCGGAAATATTCTGCTTTTAATACTACACATTCTTTTTTATAGTTATTATTTCTATTTATAAAATAGATTTTTTTTATCATAACGCATTTTTTAGCTTTTTTTTCTAAAAAGGGGGTGTGGCTGAATTGCCTAATTTGTTTTCAAATGAAGTTTTATTCAACTTCTAACTTTCCGACATGCACAAGTGATATATCAATCGAAAGATAATAATGCAAAGAATAAGATTAAATGAAAATAAAAAAATCGATAGGTTTGTGATTTTTAGGGTACCAAGTCCTTTTAAATGAAAGTTAGAAAAAGCACTTAAGATAAGAAAACTCAACGAATTTGCCATTTTTGTTGACTTTTTTATGTGACTCGATATTTTTTTCCTTACTATTTTAGAATAAGAGTAAAGATCAAAATCTAAAGTTTACATAAATATAATAATATACAGTGGTGGCAAAAAATCCTGAACACGCTCATTTTTTTGCGTAATTTTTGTGTTTGACTTCATTTTTCGTTATGAAATTATCGCACTATCTTAAATATTGTTATTGATTTTAATGTATTTTTTCATAATGATTTCAAATTTGTTTGTAGATTTCATCTAAAGTAAATAGTTTCACTGATATGTTGAAAAAACCTTGACAAGAAAGCACAAGGTTACTGTAAGAATGAGTGAGCGTGTTTTCCACCTATGAAATGCTCCGTTATTTCAACCAATCAGAGAGCGGTAGCGATAAAGGGTTGAAAAAAAAGGTGAGACGTGGTTTATATTGTATTGAATGCAGTTGTGTGCTTGTGGAAAATAGTGTATTGAAAGCAATTTGAATTGCGTTTGTGGAAAATATTGGAATTATGGCTAAATTTTCATATCTGCCTGAGAATAAAATGTACAAAATAATACATTTGATGGAAGAAGGTTATTGTATGCGCCAAATTGCTGCTAAAGTACCATGTGTGGCCTTTCTACTATTGTGAGAACTTTGAAAAGATTTTCTGAAACAAATTTTATTGCGGACAGGGGGCGATCAGGACACGACCAAGAAAAACATCTTTACGTGAAGACAGGTTATTGCACAGAATTTCACTTTCAAATAGAAAGCTCAATTCCTCGCAAATTTTGAAACAATGGACTTTGACATCAAATGTGATTGTGTGCCCAAGAACTGTTAGAGGAAGACTGCTGGAAATTGGGTTACGAGACTGTAAAGCGTGCCCAAAACCATTACTGACTGAATTTCAACGCAAGAGGCGATTGACGTGGGCAAGGGAACATTCATTATGGACTATTAAAGACTGAGAAAAGGTAATATTTAGTGACGAGAGTCAGTTTTGTATTTCTGGCAACCAAAGTAGTGCCTATGTAAGACGACGCACTCATGAGGAATTCAGCCCTCAGTGTCTGAAGCCGACAGTAAAGTACCCGACAAAAGTGATGGTATGGGGTTGTATGTTTTCTCATATGGTCTTGGAAGACTTCACATCGTTAGCGGAACAGTGAAAGCCATGGATTACATTGAAACACCACAAAATAAATTACTACCAACTGCGTGAGATCTTTTTGGGAATCAGTGATGGATTTTTCAGGACGATAACGCACCTTGTCATCGTGCAAAGGTAGTCCAGAAATGGTTGAAAGACCATACTGTGGATAGAATGAACTGGCCAGGACAGTCTCCCCACCTTCATCTGATAGAGAACTTATGGTTTAAAATTGGTTATGAAATTTCAAAGAAAAAACCTTCAAACAAACGTGAATTAATTGAAGCTTTAATATTTTCCTTCAACCATATTGTCACGAAAGATCTTTTTTTGAAATTTGTGTATTCCATGCCAAAAAGATGTACAGCCGTAATTAAAGCAAACGGCTGGCCCATAAAATATTGATTTTCTAATATGTGACAACAATGTAATTTTCAAAATGCTTATATATATATTAAATATACCGTATTTGTCAATTTTCGTGTTATTTTTCTTTGCATATTATGTTATTCTATATTGTTTTATTCTGCACATATTTCACATTATTGTGTTCAGGCTGCTTTACTACAAAAAATATTTTAGTCATTAAGAAACTAGTAGTAGATTTGAAATCAGCATAAAAAAATACATTAAAATCAATAACAATATTTAAGATAGCGCGATAAAATTTCACAACGAAAAATGAAGTCAAACACAAAAATTACGCTAAAAATGAGTGTGTTCAGGATTTTTTGCCACCACTGTAGCTCCAATAAATACTTTGAATTGTCATGATTACGATGGGCGAAAAAAGGCCGATCTTTACCCACCTTCTTTCGGTACATTTTTTTATTTTCAACTGCTTACATTAATCACGGCCACAAAAACCGAATGATGGCCGTATAGAGGAAATGGTGTACAATTAATCTGTTCGCGGCTCAAAGTTCTTACATTCGCGTGGTTTGGAAGTTGGGAGGGTGAGGCTCCCGCTCAGGTGTCGTCTTTGTCGCTTGACCTTCGTTCAAAATCACGAGACCCGTCACCAACAACCCTCGTATTTCCTTACAGTGCGACGGAAATTAAAATCAATCAATCAATAAATTACACAGATCATATGGCTTCAAATTTTATTTGAAATGATAAGTAACTTTTTATTATGATTTTAAATAAATAAAATTCTCTCTTTATTTTGCACATACTAGTTTTTCGATTGGATATATTGTGAAGTTCTGGAAAATGTAAAAATTTCATTTGGAGAGTTTAAGGTATTCGACTACATTTGGAACCGTGATTTTAAAAAAGCGTATAAACGGATAATTTTCATGATATTTAGTGTCATTTGGATTAGTATATATGTATAAAATTGTTTTAAGAATATTATTAGAATAAAAAATTATTTAAATGCATCATTTTTGGCAAAAAAATAAATTTAGAACTACCTATTTTCAATACATTTTCCTTTGATGAAAAATGCTTCTATAATATTATGTTACTTATATAAAGCAAAGATTTCTCCAGAGGGCCTGAACTAGGATTTTTAAAAAATTCACCTTCCTTTCAGAGTTATTATCTATTAAAATATATATCGGTGTTTTTTTCTTAAAATTTTACACTCTGTTGTATTAAAATATAAAAAAAATCCACTTCTAAGCTATAAATTTCAAAAACTCTAGTTCAGACTCTGTACAGACATCGGAGCTATATATAGGCTACATATTATGTGACACCTCACGCGTCTTTTCTTTAACAAGTCCTTTGGGTTCTTTGGGCTAGAATTAATGGCAACTCTTTTCCAACCAAATCCAGGAAGTGAAGCGTGAATAAAAGATGCAATTGAACAAACTTATAAATATCGGATCTTAAGAGTAAGCGGGATGGCAATGTAAGGTAATGTTTGACAATTGATGTTAGTTTGTGGCAGTTGATGGTTATTACAGTTCGTAGTTCTAGTCTGAATGAGTTTTGCGTGACGTGAATACAAGTTATTAAGGATCGAATATATGAAACGGCCAAGTTGCACACCAGTGCATACAAAGACAAGATTAAGTATATAACAAGATTGATCGTTACTCCAAGCTGTAATAAGGTAGGATTGATTATTTAATATTATAATCGGAGATTAAGCGGTTCACTTATTGATATTGGTCTGAATTAGATTAAGTCTTATTATAAATATATATATGTTGTGTGTTGCGTATTTTACCATCGTAGATTCTCTCATATTTTTTATTATAATTTAATTTGTTAAAGGTTTAAGTTGAATATCTTAATAAAGTCATATTAAGATAATGTTTGATCCTAGTTCTTTCGTTAGTCCTACGCCTGTAGCTCACGCTGATACTTCCAGAGATGTTCTTCCAAGGGGAGGAACATCACAATTATTATTATAGAAGTATTTTCCGTAAAAGGAGAATGTTATGAAAATAAGTAATTCTATGTTAATTCTTTACCAAAATATTGCATGTAACTAATTTTTTGTTCTAATAATATTCTTAAAACAATTTTAAAACAATTTACCTAAGCGACACTAAATATCATAAAAATTATCCATTTATGCGCTTTTACAAAACAACAGTTCCGAACGTAGTCGATTACCTTAAAGTTTTTAAATATTTAATTACTAAATGTTTACTTTTTGTAGTAAAATTATGAATTAATATTTAATGTTTAAAAGAAATATTTAAATGGATTTTTAATTTAAAAACAAATATTTAGGCACTTAAAATATACACTCAGGAACATTGAAAATAGCGACCCAAGAAGGAAGCTAAGTACAATCACGAAATTTTGCAAATAAGTACAGCGTAATGTAATATGCAAATGATCCAAGTTTTGTGCCAAAACGCATGCTCATAAACGCCGAGGTGGCGCTACAATCAGGACGAGGGTGCTATATAAGCCAGCGCAAATTCGAAGATTCATAAACGTGACGATTATCCGCTGATTATAGGAAGACTTTGGTAAGCGAAACATGCCAGGTTATCGTGCTAGAAGACATTTCTCACAGTTAAGCAAGTTTGAGAGAAGCCTGGCCATCGGGATGAAAACTGCAGGCTGGTCAACGCACCGTGTTGCTGGCCAGGTGGATCGTTTGTAGTGTGCTGTTAGAAATTGTTGGGAGCAGTGGACACGAGATGGTACCCACGCGCGGAAAACCGGGTGTGGAGCGACCAGGAAGTCCACGAGAAGAGAGGATCGAAGGATCGTGCGGCAAGCACTTGTGAACCCCACAGTGATTCGTTCAACGATACAAGCAGACATAGGGGTAGCAATTGTTCCACAAACAGTTTCAAGACACCTTGCAGAAGCAAATCTTAAATCCAAGCGCCCTTTCCGATGTTCCTTTAACACCGGAACATCGGCAACTGCGTCTATAGTGGTGCCAAGCCAGATCAATGTGGAATGTCACAGATTGGCAAAATGTTGTGTTTAGTGATGAATCCCGGTTTGTTTTGGGGACAGATGATAACCGTATACGGGTGTGGAGGCACCCTGGTGAGCGGTACAATTCCCTCACACTGTTCTACGTCACACTGCCCGCACAGCTGGTGTAATGGTCTGGGGGGGCCATAGCCTATGATAGCCTGTCCACTTTAATTGTGATGCGTGGAACCTTAACGGGCCAACGTTACGTTGATGATATTCTTCGATCTCATGTAGGACCTTTCCTAAATGGTCTAACAGGGGCAATTTTCCAGCAAGATAATGCTCGTCCGCATACAGCAAGAGTTTCTCAAGACTTCATACGTCATTTTCAGACTCTTCCATGGCCGGCCCGCTCCCCCGATTTGTCCCCTGTAGAGCACGTGTGGGATCAGCTAAAACGGCAGATGCCATCGTGTCACTCTGTAAATGATTTAGAGTTGGCTGTTCAAGATTTGTGGGCCCATCTGCCTCAAGACAACATAAGGTATCTAATCAACTCAATGTCGAACTGTGTGGCGGTTTGTATTGCAGCTGTAGGTAGTCCAACGCGCTATTGAAGTTGCCCAGTATTTGTGTCGTTGCACACCCTGCATTCGTTTAATTGTCTTGTTTTTGAGATCAAGTGAATCTCTCATCTGTGTCATTATGTGTACTAAATTTCATTTCAATCCGATGCTTTCTTCTTGGGTCGCTATTTTCAATGTTCCTGAGTGTATGTAAAGATTGATACGAAATAAATTCTACTACTCTATACCTTCTATACCTTTTTATTGAAATTTAATTTAAAAAATGGTTCGAAAAAGCTTATGTTTCAACAATTTAACTCTCAAAAATATATTTAGTAAAATTCATTATGATCATTGATCAAAACCTTGGTTGATAAACCTTTTTTTTTAAATTGAACGAACTCACAGCTGTGGCACTTTTTCTTAATTTTTTTTTCTGCAATCACTTAGCAACGACGGAATGCTGACGGAATGTTTCTTCAGAGTGTTAATTTCTATTTTAACTCAACGTGTGATATTTAATATTTTCTCTGAGTTTGGCATTTTAAGTATGCTGACTAACAACATTTTCTCGCTGCTTGAAAATTCTAATTACATTTGAATTGATTAAGAACTTGCACTGAAAGGTCCTTGAGTTACCTAAACTGTTTTTATCTGCTACTCAGGCACTCTTTTACTAATGAAGTCTCAAAGAACGTTATTTTTTGCTTCTAAATATGAATAGCTTCCAGGTGGAAGTATGCAAACAATATTGTAGAAGAAAACTGAAAAAAATTATTACAAATTTTGGAAAGTACTTAAGTACCTAAAGACAGAAATAAAAAAATATGCTTTGGAGAAAAAGTTTAAAAACTAAAAGTAGCAATATTTTCACACGTGACACATTAATATTTCTCTACTTATTTTTGTATTCCTCTAGTAACGATACTTTAAATATTCTCTAGAGTTACAAAAGTAGTTTTAAACTTAAAAGTTGTTTTTAACCTTTGTTGTAGTTAGCTGAACATGAACATTATTTTGTCAAACATATTTTCATTTAGGTACAATTTTTTGCAAAATTATTTCTTGAATATATAAAATATATTTTACACATACACGTATAAAACAATAAACAAACATACTTAAATTGTTTTTCGATTAAATAATTCCATAATTTCTCTGAAAAAAACCCGTAAAATTTGAAGTTTGAAAATCACGGGGGGAGGGGTCCTTCTTTTTCCTTATGTAAAACTTTTTTTAAAAAAATTATACATTAAAAAGAAAAGAATATTAATATTTTTTTTTCAAATAAAAACAAATTAATGGTTTAAATAGATCAAACACAAGATGAACCGTGTTTTAAAATGAGTCAACAGAGACGTGGTCATTTGTTTTTATATCTTTACGAACTTTATTTTTTATATTTTAAGATTATTGTATCAACGAATGTAGAGGTGTTACACATTTTTAAATTTAGAGAAATATGTACTACTTTTTAAGACTAAAAATATTGTATGGACTCTTTGGGTATGTATTATGTCCTGGTACCCAAAACAGCGAACGACTTATTGATTTATAAAAGAATGAATCTCATCGGAAGGACTGTAAAGAAGTATACATAAATTACATTTATTTGGTACATAACCATCGGAATAAATATCTTTTAAAAGCAAATAAATATAATTTTTAAAATATTCTCTTTATTTTTGATGGATTTTATTATATCACTATAAATTTGTGAAAGAATATTACGAAACAAAATTGAATAATTTGCCTTAAAATAAGAAATTTTTGAGCATAAAACTATAAGAAAATTGTAAAAAAAAAGTTTTGAACGCATTTTGAACAGTTCAAAAGATATAACTGCTGAATCATTATTCTACGATGATATATACATAACTATTTACTGTAAAAATTCGCAGCGTACAACATTAGGGATATCCTGATAATGCTAAAAATCTTTTGAATATTGTTATTATACATTAATACCCCGCTTAAGGTATCCGACTACCCTAAAATCATGAATTTTTTCAAAAATTGACAAATTTTTTTATGATTTTATTTTATAAGCTATCTTATTAGCTTTATAAAAATACCAAGTGTTTTATTTTCCATTCACTAGAACAGAAACTACAAGTGTTTTAGTAAAAGCAGATGCCATAGCTTTACACAAGATGTCAAATATTAAAATGCGTTTTTCTCGAAAAGATCAAACGGGGACAGCGATTGCTCAAACAGTTTTGAAAATAATTTGCTAATTTTTTGTGTATGTTCTGTATAACAGTAGAAGTGTTTTGATCTTCAGATTTATCAGTCCCTGTTTTATTTGAAAATTTACAGTCCTTTATATATGAATATAATCACTGTTTTTTAAGCAATTTCATATAATAACTAAAATAAAGTGCTCTAGTTTTTGTAAAAATTAAAATATCTCTTATCCTGAAGGTCATTTTAAACATGAATAACAAAGTAACGCATCAAAATTGAAAAATTGAGAATTTGTTCATAAAATTTTTGTACAGAGCGGGCCCCGTTTATGTAATTTTGTATACAATTTTACCAGTTTTTTCCCATTTTAATAATAATAAATTTTTTTCTGTTTTCAATTTTAGGATTTTTTTTCCTTAAAATATACTAAATAAATCTAAAAATCACAAAAAAATCCTCGTATCTCCATTTTTTCAAAAAACAGTTATCGCAAGTAGGCGGATACCTCAACTCTGTTTCGGTTTGACGCTATTTTATTTGAATTGTGGGATTCCCCGAATTACGGTAAGCTTCCCGCGCGATATCCGAAGCAGTTTATCTGTGTTTCTTCTTTCCAGCTGTGTTACATGAACGTGTAGTTTTATCGTTTCAAACATTTGTTAACGTTATTGTTAGTATAAATTTGTATAATACAACGATTGCACGAAAACACGAAAATAAAGCAACAAGAAAAAAAGCAGGAGCACACACAAATTTTGACAGGAGTTCAAAGGCAAGACGGGGCGTTATGGATACCTTATCCACTTACTAACAACTTCTTACAGAGCGCAAAAGGAAAACGCAAATTACATTAAATCCCAGCTTGATAAAAAAGGCGGAAAATTGGAAATATAGAAGATACTGTATGATCTGAAATGTAAACATACTGACTTAGAATTTTATTTATTTTTACAAGTATCTATTATGTTTCTATATTTGTAAGAAATACATTTTTGTTTTATTGTTATAAAACACATAATTAGTTAATTTAATGGTAAAATACCTAACCAATTTTCTACCCATCTTCCCCTAACCCCATTATTTACATGATGAGATAACTTCATTTAACGCTGCTCCATATAAATCTCTACTTTGATGGAACGTATACCCCGCGTTAAATGGGGTCTTACTGTATATACAATGTATGGCTCCCTTTTTACTTAGAGCAAAGCAATTACCAAAAAGTGTTATTTATTTAGTATTGAAACTATACTTATCAAGGCAAAAAAAGACAACCTATCTATTTTTAATACCTTCTTATCTTACCATGCACGTATTCTTAAATTATATCACATTCTCGTTGCTATATAACTTTAATAAATATCACTACTACAAAACCGATTAAGAAAATTTTGTATATTTACCAAAGATAATTCATTTATACAATTTCATGTTTAGTTCCGACATTTATGTCCATATGTTTAAATGTTAACGTTATTCATGGAAAAATTTCAATTAAAAGCATTAATTTTTTTAATTTATTTATAAGAAGTTAAAATGATAATTGCAATTTTATTCTTTATTTCATGATTTTGTTATTTTATTACTTTATTGTATGATTTCATTTGTTGTTTTTTAACTAATATTTAAATCGTTTACATAGAAACAATATGTATACCTAAATATAAAAAAGTATATAATGCTGTCTTTCTTTTTTTAAACATTTTGATTATTTTAAAATCGTTAAATAAAAAAAAATTATTTTCAGATTTGTAAATTTCGTGATGTGAAATCAGTTTACTTTCAGAACTAATTAATAACTGTGTTATAAAGTCCTTCTTTAAAACACAAATAACACGACCATACCTTATTATTTCTCTTTAATTAAAATAAATAATAATAAGAGTTTGAATCATTCTTCTGTTAGCTGAGATTTGTATTTCAGATAACAGAACTTTCTTCTACCTTTCAGTATTGATAATTTTTGTAGCTCAAAATTTAAATTACATTAATATTTTCTTTTAATATGGAGAAAGCTCACTAAGATCTATCTTAGTTAAACTCAATTGGTGAAAAAATCTTGATTTCTATTAGGCAAATAATTTTAGAATATTTTAAGAGACTCGCGAAACTACCCACAGTAATAAACTAAGAATGTTTAATTAGTGGATAATATTTTAAATCTGATTTATATATAAAGCAGTTTTGTTAACTAAAAGAACAATTGCAACCTGAATAAAAAATTTTATTATATGTAAGAGAAAACTATTAATCACGATATATTTTCTCAAAGCAATAATAAAAAATATTCCATTGAAATAAAACGTTTAAAATATACAAACTTATAAATGCATCTTAGTTCAATATGATGAGTAAATTATTGTTGTCTATTGCTGTATAGAGCTGTATATTTTCAATAAGATTTGCTTAGACTTTTTGACAATAAAGGCATTTTCTTTTTATTCTAAGATGAAAGTTTTTCATTTACTTCAAGTCAGCTAAAATATTTTGTATATATTTTAACAATGAACTCAAAGTGTGAAAATGTATACATGAATTCTAAAAGTATATCTAAAGCTAACAAATCCTGGTGTCATTTCCAGTCCTGATATATCCTAATAGACACATTGAAGTAAAATTTACATACAAAAAAAATTCGAATTCTTTTAAACTGAATATGTGTATGCATATTCTTAGATAAAAATATGAATAAAAGCACATTTATTTTCAACAAAATAAATGAATGAATATTTATAAAGTGAATATTTTTTTATTAATTTCTTTATTACTGCAATAAAAAACAAATTTTTTCCAAGTTACCCTTAAAGATGTTTAAAATGAATGCACGTGATACTAGTAATGAAATATAAGACTTTAGTTAAATTTCAAAAAGTAAATATATTTTACTGCTTTTGAAATTTACTTTAACTTTAAACAATAGATACATCAGGTCAAAATTTCCCTTTCAGATATAGTAAAACTATCTGAAGAAATGCTTGGCATTTATATTTTTAAAACAGCACATTTACCACCATATCAAAAATCCTGCTGCAAAAGTTTTTCTCGTGTGATATTCTCCTCCCTATCATAAGAACACTGTAAGCTAAATACCACTGTCACTTCTTCAAAATGGTAAAAAGTGTCATAATTGAAAATTGACTAATAACCAAACACCCAGATGTACTCTTTAAAATACAACATCGTTTCCATTTCATATTAAATACAGTTAGTTCTTTTATGATTATATTTATCTTTCTTCAAGCCTAATTTCAAGCAATATTTCAGCCGCCAAAATTTGTTTGTTTGTTTATTTCTTCCTGTTAACTTTTAGTTTTTTTTCCCCTGTTTAATTTCTTTAGCGATGCTTGCTATTTAGAAATTTTACGTTATAAAACAAATTGCTTTTTTATTGATTATTGATTCTTTATTTTTAATTGTTAGTGATATGTTTAAAATATAATTTTTCATTTGTATTATCATAAAAAAGGAGAAAATACATTCCTGTTTAACTCAAAATATTGTTGTAATCTGTATCGTTAAGAAACATGATGCTCTTCATCATACACTTGCTTCCAAATAAAAAAAAGTCAAAATTCATTACAAGATTTTTTTTCCTTCAGAGATAAATGAACTGATTCACGGACAATTAAGGCTTTTTTCTTAGCTATATCTTCCAGTTTTTTAAATAAACGAAACATGTTGAATTAACGAGAACATTAATCGGTTTTCCATTAATCATTTTTAAGCAATTTGAAAAGTCAGTCTTAATGATGATCTTGGTAAGCAAGAACGTTAAAAAAATTGCTTAATAGCCCCTAGTATCGAGAGAAATTACAATATTTAATGACATCTTCAATGAAGCAATGGAGAAGTGGGCTGACGCTGAATCTTCTCTCGCAAATACAGATCATAACAAATACTTCACATCTCGACCTGTAAAAAATTAATTTTCTAGCTGATTTTTTAATCACAAAAAGATTTTTTACTTATACTGTTGATTCAATAAATCTAGTTATAACTATTATATTTATGTATAATTCTAAGAACTGCAGTCGAAATTCTGGCTGGTATTCGGTAAATGAACTTTATTACTAGCATTCTGAAAGGTATTTGATATCATCATTATTAATAGTCACTCCTCAGACAACTCTAACTAATAATTATTCGGCTGAGAGCAATTTAATTCACTTGACGTTTAAACTAATGGAAATGAGATGAAAGATATACTTCTGTATTCATTAAACTTAATTTGGTGTGTATAATTTTTCAGCCTCTATTCAGTAGTGGTATGAAACATGATTGGCTATATATCGTTGTAGAAAACATGAATAAAAATTATGATATGTATAATTACTACTTTAAAAACACGTAATTCTAATGATGATATTATTCATTTAAATGAATAGTGGCTTTCTTACACTTTGCTAGGTAATTAGTTTTAGAATGCTTAACAACAGAGATAAAGCTCTTAATATAGATGTATAAGTGATACAACGCTTAAATTTGAAATTCATTTAACATCGGGGAAGAGTTAATTGCACAGTAAAAAAGTTCAAATTTTAAAAAATATGTTACTATTTATTCAGAGAATTCGGATTAGTTTATCTAATTCGTTTCTATTTAAATTTTTCTCAATACAAATTTTAATGAATATCTAAGGAAATTCATAGGTGGCATAATTTTACAAGCATTCAATGTCTTTAAATTGGTTTTGTAGAAGAATATTTAGTTATTACATTTATAAAAGTTGGTAATAATTTCAAAACACTTGAAAAAAGTTTTGCTTTGACAAGATAAAGGGAAAAGAATATATATATATATATATATATATATATATACTACAGCAAAATTTCATTAAATATTAATTTTTTGGTGTAGTTGTTTTTAATATGTTTATATTAAACCCCTACAAAATTATTTTTACTGTCATAAAAATAAATAGGCAAAAAATAAAAAAGGGGAAATCATGCTTAAAAATTGAAAATTCAGTACCCCTAATAAATCATTCATAAGATTTATTAAAAACTTTTCTTTCACAAATATTTCTTAGCGCGAAGAATGGGAAAAACAATTTGTTGTAAAATGAATTATTTGTATTGACTGATTGAATATTAACATCACACTCAGACCTACACAAAGTCTAGCGGCGATGGACCCGTAATTTTAAACCACTATCACATGGAAAAGAATACACCTGATCTAACAGCTCACTCTCCTAACTTCCACACCCCACCAACGTGAAGACTTTGAGTCTCGATCGATTAAACGTGCATATGTCTTCGACATGGTGGGTGGTTAGTAATACCAGGATGGAAACTCACAACTCGAATGTCGTTTGCGGTTTCAAGACCAAAACTACTCGGCTGCAACGACCCTTCAGGATTTCCCGAAATTAACTCAACTAATTCAATTTGGGTTAAAAAAATATTCTTTTTAGATGCATAGAGTAATTTTGTTAAAAGACAGAAATCTGGAAAAAGGGAATTCTCAAATAGAAATTAGTTTAAAGCAGAGGTCTTCAATTAGGGTTCAGCGGAATCCTAGGTCTCTGGGACTTTGACGGGATATCAGCAAGTGATCACGATTTGTTTTAATCAAAGCACCAAAATTTTAGTAAAACTTCAATTTTTATGAAAGATTGAATTCTTAAGGACATTTTGCTTACAAAAATAAATCTAAAACAATACTTAATGGATAAAACGAAAACTTAAATTTCGTAAAAGTCATTCGCTTCAAGCATGAAGGGATAAATCAGAAAGCTTGCCAATGAAGAAGGAATAACATCAACCCACAGTAGGGTATTAGTACTAAAATGCTGGCCACCCCCTTTTTTTTTAATTCTAGATTGATCCATTATTATAAGCTTAGGGTATAACACACACAATACATGGCGCATTAACTGGCAATTATTTTGGGAATCTTACTGAAAAACATCACAGCATCTGTCGGAATCTCGTATTTGTTAACGTTGTGCGATGAAATTATATGCGCTTTTAAAAAAATGCGTTATTTCAATCTACTATTAAGAGATCAGGAAAGCGATCCACTAAAAATTTTCAGCATGGATTGAATAAGTTATGTACTTCATTATTAATTTTTACAATAAGTTTTCGAATAATTTTTAGTACTTTTTGACCTGTGAAATGTAAGGACAAATTATCTCAATTTTATGATTTAAAAAATTTCATAAAGTACTATAATTGTTATGTTTCCGAGCGCATCAGAGTAAAAACTTACAAATGAAGTTATGTATCATATAATGTTGTATCAAAATAAAAATAAAAAAGGAGCGGAAATAGGGTGTTTTATTTTCAGTGATTTTTTAAAAAAGCGTATGTAATAAATTTATAGTTTTGGATTTCTTCCTCACTTTGCTTTAGGCTCTTTCTGGGAGAATGTGAAGATATTTACCAAAAAGCTTTTTTACAATATCGTGTTTCAATGTCCATTAAAAGAAATAGACAAAAAGCTAGAAGGTTTAGAGGACTATTTATATATGAAATTACCAAATGTGAATGTCATATATTAAAGCATAAACTGTCTTATTTTAAACCTGGTAAATGAAAGCTTGCTTAACCCTTTATCTAATGCATAATGATTTACTGCAAATTTTTTCATGCAATATTTTCTTTGGATCACTGCATTGTAAATTAAGGGATATACATAAATAAAATGCTCAACTTTGGGAAATTTAATTCGTTAGAGCTAATTAATTAAATTGGTACTTTGAAGTACCGTCAGCACACAAAGGTCTCAAATATTCTGACAATACGAAAAGACTGATTGACTTTTTAAACCCAGTTTTAACTCTTAGAAATGCAGAATACTAATATTTTACAGCACAAATATCTATTTTTAAAGATTATTAAGTTTTTAAAATTTATTTACTTTTTTTACACATAAGTTTAATTTGATGATATTCAAAGAAACATTTTTTTTCATTAATACACAGAAATTCATTACATCTTGTGTATTTTGAGTGAGGTTTCGATTGAATGTTTTTTAAAGCACTGCATCCTGGGGTAAGAAATACTGTATTTTCTTAACCTGTACTTTGAGTTCAGCCTCTTGATCGTCATGCTATGAATCTAACGAAAATTCCAGCAGATAATTTGCTCTGTGACTTCTTCATCAAAAATTATGTGTTAGTAAATCACTGATTTCAGATGGTAGGTTCTATAACAAATTCAAAGTCTCTTGAAGGTTGAGGTTCTTTTTTACAGACTTTCTAAGGAAAGGAAATAATAATAAAATAATATTAGCACCTTGAAAATCTCCAACTACTGTTACTCTGTTACACATAAAAGAATTAAAATGATGTTATATAATTTTTGATGTAAGAATACCTATTTCATTTAATTGTGTGGCAAAATAAAAAAATACAAACTCGGATTCAAAGTTACAAATTTTTTGAAAACATTAAAATAAAAAAATTTAAAAAAGTAAAATAAATCATTTAAGCAAAAAGAAACGCTAAAAAAAGGCATAAATCTATTGCAGTAAAGTGATGACGCTTCAACAGAACAAAAATCAATGATAAACTACACGGACGAAAAAATAAGTTCTTACTCCAACACCTAGTACACAAAATTATTCAACAGTAAGATTAATTATATTCATTGTTCACTTAAAATAAATAGTCAAATCGCTTTCTGGGGTCTTCCTTAACATGTAAAAAAAAATAAGATACTTAGCTTTTGACATTAACTACTTTTTCGGAACAAAAATGACAATTTTCTCAATCCGATCAAAACGTCAGCCAAAAACGCAATTTCTGCTCTAAAACTATTTGCCTTCCCCGTTTAAATACTCATCATAGTACCCATGCTACCATATATCTTGAAGGAGCAGATTTCTGCTAAGTATCGTCAGAGTATTCGTAAAAATGGTTGTTCTATGTAATTTCAAAGTGAGCGGTACTCATAAGTACCGTCGGTAGATTAAGGGTTAAGTGAAAAGAACCGTCTTTTAAAGGAAGAGCAAAAAACCATTGGGTTAATAGGTACTATCGCTTTGGTAATGATGATAGTATCTTCATCACGAACTCCAAATCTTCAGGTCGACCACCAAAATCTAACTTGGGATCTTGTTGGCGGCACCAAAAGGAGAAAAACGAAACATCTGCAACAAATAGATTTAGAGTGATTAAAATTTGCAACTCAAGGGACTTTAAGAGCTAATGGTTATGTAGAAGCTTCCAATATTTTCAAGGAAATAACGAAATCCCCTACAAGGACTAATATAAATTATGAAAATCGCTTAGTGTAGCACAGCACATAACGTAGACTCCGACTATAGAAAGCATATGTTTATGGAGAGGAAGATTTTACAAGAAGGCAATATAATATTGTGAGAAAAGTAGACGAACAGTGCTTTCCGTGTTATTTAAATTTACAAAAAAAGCAATGTTACCCGAAACCTAAAGTTTTGTTTTCGTGCAACATCCACATGCCCCGTTGAAAGACTGAAAGATATTCTGGATCATACTTGTTTTCATTTGTGCCAATATCTGGGGCTGATGGTTATAATGTTGAAGAGCAATATAATTTAAAAATGATTAGCAAATGGTACTGTGATGGGTCCCAGCAGAATCAGTACAAATAGAAGTTTAAAAAAGCAACTGACTTGGTTGTGAATATTTTCCAAAGCTCGCTTGTTCCGCGTAGATTAATAACTAAAGAGGATATATTGTTATCAAAAAATCCAGGGTCACACACACACATTGTCCCCTAGATACTGTAGAATGAAATGTATTCATGAATCAAAGGATGTAACCAAGGAGGAAATTAAATAAGTTGAACAAATAAAATACCTGCAAAGAACAAAGTTATCTTACAAAATGGATCTAAGCTTGATTGATTGATTGAATATTAACGTCGCACTGTTCAGCTACACGAGGGCTTTTGGCGACGAACCACGTAATTTTGAACCATGGTCAAGTGACGTGGACGACACCTGAGCTGGCACCCCCTCTCCTAACTACCACACCACACCAACGGGAGGACGTTTCAGCTCTCGACAGATTTAACGTGCATCGCTGCCCTACACGGCGGGTCTTTAGTGGTACTGGGCTCGAACCCGTGACAAAGCAAGCCACAGTCCGATACCTATACCACTCGGCTACCGCGGCCACGGATCTAAGCTTGAAGTTGAGTACAAATTATTATTTACCATAATTGAGGGGAAGTTATGTTTTGCCGCATCTAACACATCATCTACAAATACGATGTTTCTTGTATGAAGCGACTTCAAGTCTTAAATTACTTAATAAAAAAAAACATGGGACCTCAGAATCATTATCATCGGGAAAAAATACCCAAATAAGGTTATTGGAGATAATTCTGTATTTGTCAAACAAAATTCCAGTTGAAAAGGGGCTAATGAGATCTAAAGAATTAAGATTGTAGCCAATATCAAAAAGACAGAAATTCAGAGAGGAAATCGGTCTCTTAATAGATTTTTCCAAAGCCCCTGTTCTGGGATATATACCCCAACAATTTTTCCAAAACTTAAAATTGACAAGTAAAATTACAAGAGTTGAATAAACTTTAATTTAAGGGGTCACAAAGAGCTGCATTAGAGGTAATAAAAAGCGGAGATAAAATTGAGGTCAATAAATTCAAAAATATGATTTAGAAACAGTTCAATTACTTTTAATCACTTACAATTACTTACTTTTAATTACTTACAAAATTTTAATGAGTTGAGCCAAGATTATTTCACATGCCTTGTTGTCAATCAGAAAGCTTTCAGAAGAGGCTGCCAAAGCCAGAAATAGGCACTTTCCTATGAATCGACAAAGGTTTGTTAGAATATTTTCTCGAGATGTGTGTAATAAGATTACTCTTAAGCCTACACACCATTTTGACAAATATACGTCCATTTCCAAGAAAATCCACGAAATCCTTTTCCATAGAAACTAACCAAGAACGTAAAAAGGAAGATAGCGAATATGATGTGACCGAGGAAAATTTTCTCTTTGATAAAATGTAAATATAAGCAAAATTTTCAAAAAGTTTATCGTTTACGAGAATTTCTAACTTTTATTTAGCAAGAAAAAAATATTATTTATAATTGAAAGCCCGCAAGCATTTCGAGTTTTTCATTGACATTCCCTCATTACAACTTCTTTAGGATAGATTTTCAAAAAATGAATTTCATAGTACACGTGTACACTCTTAGAGAAAATTAATTTCCGAATTTCATGTTTTTCTATCTTCATAACTGAGTTTTGACCAACTTTTAGTGCTAAATACTCCACTGTGCGACGTATCAACAGATTCAACATTAAACACTGAATTTAAGCAGGAACAGCTCTTAAATTTTAGGTTGGAAATTCGTAGAATACGCAGAAGTTCCTCACTCAGTTATATAAACATTTTAATACCATTCTGAAGCTCTGCCGTTCAAGTTTAAAATATTTCTTGACGTATGTGGCAACAAAAACAAAATACAGAGGGAAATTAACAAATATAAAATGCGACTGCAGATAGATTCAATACACATAGAATTTTATAGTTTGAGCAAAAAAAGTGCAAACACGTATCCCAGTTATTAAATACAACGCAATGGTAGATCACACCAGGAGCACAACTTAATGAGTAAATTATCGTGAAATCTGGTGTATAACGCGTGCCTATAGTTTCAAGCTGATTTTTTGAAGTTATATTTCTTTTGGGGCGTTAGAGAAATAGGATGAGGGTGAATTTTTACGATGCGCGCGCACACCGTCACGGATGTGACGCAAAACCGTCACGGAAGTGACGCATGCCGTCACGGATTTAATATTGCTTTGTCTAGAAATATACAGAACGGGACAGATCATTGCCGCCTTCAAAATTCTCAGGAAAATATATTTCTCTTCACTTCCCTGAAGAAGAGGAAACCCGGGTTTGAACTGAAGACCTCTCAATCTGCAGTCGAATACCTTACCACTGAGCTATACACCCCGTGTCGGCGAACCTTTGCTTTGCGTTCCGCAGGAACGGATACGAAAATGCTTTGTCCAGAAATATGCAGAACGGTACAGGTCATCCCCGCCTTCAAAATTCTCAAATAAATATTTCACTTCACTTCCCTGAAGAAGAGGACACCCGGGTTTGAACCGAGGACCCCTCGATCTGCAGTCGAATGCTCTACCACTGAGCTCAAATGTCACATTCGGTTAACTTCATCTCCAGATACAGTCTGATACCCTCCATGTTATTGGTCCTATTGTCCCTGTGCGGGGGTGTTTACATTTATTTAAAACGTGATTATCTCAGGTTTGGCCGGTCCGATTGACTGAAGGTTAGTATCGTTCAACTTTGCTTGTAAATGCCTTTCACCCTTGGCCCAGTTTGCCCTGCTAAATATTTTTAGAAAGATTTTAATCTTGTTACGCCAAAGAAGTATAACTTCCTACGTGCGTACATAAGTACGCACACACTTTTTTTTTTTTTTTTTTTTTAATCTGTAGGTATATTCGCCGCATAATGCGCTCCCCACCCTTGCAATTTTTTACGAAGGAACCTGGAATGTACGTGTGGAATGCTTTTATGTTTTAAAGTCTTTTATTTGCGGTACTATCTATCAGGCTTTTAAAACCTAATATACTTTTAGAACTGCAACTCTATTTAAATTCGTTTGAGGTATATTACTTTTTTAAATTAGCAATATTCCGATCTATGTAGTTGGTCAAATTTTTTATATTCTCATCTCTTTTTATTTTGTTTTTGAAGCTATCATTTTTATACACGGCGTACAGCACTCACCCAAAAATTTCAATCTTATTTTTTGTGTTAAAAGTGATCGTTATGCGCCAGATTTTACGGATTATGTTGAAAAATTTTGAATAAAAAGTACAGTATTTTTTTAATTGTCTTACTTAAAGTACCCATAACCTGTTAATATATTTTAGATTATTTTAAGATATATTCTTCTGAGGGGCTTTTTTGAAGTGATAACTTCTTTAGAGGTACGCTTTCGCTGTAGAGCAGTGGTATTCAAACTGTGTTCCGGGAAACCTTGGGGTTCCACGAAACAAGCCCAGGGGTTCCGTGAGTTAAAAAATGGAAAGCAAAATTATAAGTTGGGCATGCAAAACAGATTCACGATTAAGTTTGTACAAACACGAGATATCTAAATCGTTGTTGCTTTCCAGCGCAAATCGCACGTACCACGGGGAAAGTTTAAAAAAAAAAAATATGCGATTCTGGACAGCCTCTTTACGTATTTTTTTTTTTGCACAACTTTTAATTCTTTGCATATGGAAGTGGGGATCCATTACAGGGGATACACCATGGCAGAAATTAAATTCAACAAAAGGGATAAAAAGATCATTTGCGTTTCATGATACCCTTTTGGGAGAATGGGGTATAATAATTAAGAAAGAGATAGCAAAAAAAATAATAATGATTAACTTTTGGCAATTTGATTTCGGAATTACTTATTTATTTCCAGCATTTATACGGATAAGACAGAAATTGAAGAATCTTGTGATTTCGTGTTAAAACAACAAAAGTGAACGATATCTTCTGTTTCAAAAAATTCTGCAGCCCTTTAAGAATTAATGCGCACGTTTAAGGTAAAATGACGAAAATTATTGCGTTTGTAATTAGTTTTTTTTTAACTTTTAGTGTTATATGCGTAAACTTCCATCATTATCATTTGTTTCTTAGGTTATTTTTACATGTTGATTGAAATGATTAAATGTGCGTTTTCTTAATTCAAGTGCACTATAATCTTTAACAAGCATTTTTGATCAGTATTGCTATTCAATAAAAAAATTTTATTTGCCTCATATAGAAAAAAAATTCTTCAGTCGCTTATAAAAGCTAATAGAAGTCCATTTAAGATAAAGGAATATTAAAGTGCTTTAAATATTAAAGTACCAATGATTATTCACTATACGTAAAAAAATTCCAATATAACAATAACTATGCTCGAAATTGCAACAAAATGTGGCTATAATAATTCATATATTCTTGTAATTTTACTTTATGGTTAGTAATAAATGAACAAATGTATAATCGTTAATCATTCAGTTCATATTGCTTCAAATTGCTTAAGTTTTAAAAAAGGTGTTAGTTGGTAAGCTTACTTACAAAGGGTTTATTGTACGCGCAACAAACATCAATGATGTTTTCTGCTGCAGGTTTTCGAATAATTTTGTTTTTGGAAATGAATCAAGAAGTTTAAATACTTATATAGAGTGATGTTTTTAACTATTACTAATAAAGACACATAGTTCTCAATATTTTTATATTTTTGGAAATGAATCTAGAAGTTTAAATATTTATATAATCTGATATTTTTTAATTATTACTAATAAGGGACATAGTTTTCGATATTTTTGTTATCAATAAAACTACTTTTTTTAAATATTTTTATTAAGTAAGAATAAAAAGATTGATTTTTTTTCGTTATCTCTAATCATTTAGGGCCTCAGTATCCAAATGTTTCTAACAACAAACTCATAGCACTTTTAAAACGCGGGTTCAACTAATGATGGTTCTAAATACACTTCCTGTACAGATTCTGAGTTACGTTCAACGTTCAGATACTCTAAGTCCTCACGTTCACATATTGTGGAAGTTTAGAGAGTGGAGTACCATCAAGGCGTCATTTTCATCACTTGACTTTGCTTCAAAAATAAGAGGTCCTTCATCGACGCCCTTCGTGCAGTTTCAAAGTGCGACGTTATTTATCACTCATTTCTCAATCAATATCGTGCACACTATTACTTTGGTAAAGTATTTTTTGATATTCCTTTTTAAATAATTTCAGCTGAATTAATAGAATTTTTAGAATGGTCGCATGTTTAAGAACCAGTGAATTGAAAAGAAATCCACAGGAGTCTACATCAATGCGATAGTATATAACACTATTGACACTCTATAAACAGAAATCAATAATAAACATTATACGAGTATTTCTATAGGTGGCTTCATCCGAATTTTTGAACGTCAATAAAAAAAGGTGAAAGTATAGCGATAGTTATTTATAACCTTTAGCTTTACTTAAACGAGAAATTAAGATGGACTGCGAGTGGAGCGAAAATCGTGAACAAAATATCTTAAATATACTGCTAAATTAAAAAATGTATATGAATGCGGGTGTGTGATCCAAGAAGGTTTTAAAGTCTCATCATCCACCTCTCCACAAAATGTTAAGGAATATTTTCAACTTTAACGTGAGGGACTCTAACTGAGAAAAATCACCCTCAAAGTATCTGCATTTCAACAAAAAATTTTTTCTTAAGGTTTCTTTTTGTGTCAATTATCGAATTGGTAAAGAATTGGTGAGATTACAATTGGTGTAAAGATAATAAAGCTGCATATTAGAAACTTAATATCTTGAGAATTTGATAATAAATATCAAAGAAACTAGTATCTTGTCATTCTCTAAAATAATCATCGTGTGCTTTTCGTATATTTTGTAAAGAGAAAAATTTACATTTCCTTCAAAATCAATTCTATAAATTTATCATGTAGTTCAAAAAACTGCTACAGCCACTTTGATAGTTTCGGTTCATTATTATACGACTCCAACAGTCCAAGAAAGTAAGTCGTTAAGTAAATTTCTACCAGAACGAACTAATGAGAAAAATAATTGATATTATAAATAATTATATGAAAAAAACCATGATTGTAATTACAAATACTCAGATCAGCTAGTTTAAAAGAAAATTCTGAAAAAAAAATGTGAATCCTAGGAATAGAAAATTGAGACTTAGATTTCCATGTCAATAATAAATAAGCTAATACTTTATTACAAATTATTGTATTAGAGAGAGAGAGAGTTGTTTGCAGTTTCCCATTTTTAATTTTGAATCACTGTTATTTGCATGAAGAGCAGGTACTCCTTTATAAATATAAAAAGCATAGTATTTTTAAGAATGTTTCAATCCGAGCAAAATAGAGATTCCAAAAATTTTAAATAATTTTTTAAATGAGTACTCTAAAAGTAATTTTAAAATAATTGCGATTTAGCCTCACACACAGTAAAAAATGATTTTAAAAAACCCATATTTGGAGTTAGAAGAGAAAATTACCATGCTAAAAGCTAAATAAGAATGAATGTATTAAAATCTGAATAAAAATTATAACAGAAAAATAATAGTCGTAGTAAGTTTAGCGCTCTTTTGGGTTGTGGGACAACATGAAACAAATAAATCAACAGAGGAAAATTAAGTATCATATGTATCAAAACCTTTCACATAATACTACCATAAATATCATATTAGTTAGCCTTCAACGGAAAAAGAAATTAAATTAGAATGAACAAAATCAGTAAAATATCTAAAACAGATTTAAAAAACATATATTGAATTAAACTATGATGAAGAACAGTACTGAAAAATTGTCGCCAAATTGTCATGTACATGTCGCCAAAATTGAATTTTTTAAAGAATACTTTTTGAAAAATTATTCTCCTCAAAAATAATTGTAATTTTGATGCAATGAACCAACAAATATACTAATACAATAATAAATATCTATAGTGATGATTGAGATACATATCATATAGAGATAATACAGTACGTATAAAATATTATAACATTGAATCGAAAAACGTCGCCAAATGGCTCGGTCTGCCACGAATAAAGGAATACCGTTCCTACGCTTATTCAAACACACTAATTTTGCAAGCGCATGCTCAAAAATTACTCTTCTTTTATAGCTTGTACTGTTCTCACACATGTGTTCAAGCACAATACACTTGATCGAAGATAATATTAATTCAATTGGTAAATTATTTTGGTAACTATTCTGCTGCGAAAAATAATTAAAATTGGGAGCTTATTTTCTTCGGAAGCGCGAACGCAGTTAAGTATTTCCAAAAATATGGTCTAATACGTAAGTACCCGAAAGATTATGGAGTTTAGTGGAAAAAAAGAAACGTAACAGAACTGCATGACAACATACAGATCTCCGTGCTTATTCGTATTCATGGGGTGGTGTCTACATAAGTAAAGCTCTTTAAACGCAACTACTGCGTTCTGGTCATCTAAAGAGACCTGCGTTCTAGTCATCTAAAGTTATTAGATCTTTTTTTTTTATTTTAAGTGTGTGTACAGGCTTTTTCTTAAATACAAATTTCTTGTAAATCTACACGTGTTTACTTATATTCCGCTATAGTCTTAGGTGCGATTAAAATCGCGCAAAACAGGCTATATAGACAGAATGTAGATTTTATTCAAGATGGCCGCCTCGCATCTCGCGAAATATAAAAAATTTTAAAAAAATTACTAAAGCTTGATAAAGCAACTTAGAACTGTAGAATTACAACCAGTTAAAACGATTTAAAAAGTGGAATAAAAAGAAATTTCCTTTATTTTCCAAGTAAAATGTCGCAGAAAAGTGAATACAGAAACTGAAAGCGAATTTCAAAATGACGATAGAAAAGAGAAATTAAAATAAGCGAAAGCTGTAAAATATTAAAAATAAATAAATGAATCTTTTGAGGCTGAAAGAAGTATTGAATACTAAAAAAGCGACTTTATGTGAAAAAATTAGAAAATTATTACAACATTAAAAATTCGCTATTTACTACCATTAAACAAGTAATGAAACAGAAACAGGGTGTGGTCAAGGGTTCGTTCTAATTTCAATTTTCTAAACTCTAGTTCTGCATCGGTGTGGTTCATTTCGAATGAATCTAATTTATCCATCTAAATTATTCTAATTCTAATCTAGTAAGTATTCAAGCATTACGCTCTGCTTCATTTTTAAATATTTTTTTAATAACGCGAACAAAAGCAGCTACATACTACATGGCCGAAAACAAGTGATCTCACAACAGCTAGTTAATTTTCTTAGGAACAAAAATATCTGCGCATGCGCTTACAGTAATGCGAAGTTAGCAAAAAGTTAGTTCTGGTGTTGACAAGCGGGAACATCCCGCCCCCGTTGGACGGTGGTCCAACATCTTCGAATGGAAGTGGGCAGACACTTGCAGCAGTTCGGGTGAAGACGCCTCTGGACGTTCTGATGCGGATGACTCTGACTAAACCATCGGATCCAGGATGAATTCCTTCTATGCGACCCAAGGTCCATTCCATCGGAATCTTGCTAGGCTCCTTTAACATCACAAGTTGACCAAGCTTCAGATTGGATAGAGGCAGCCTCCATTTCTTTCGGGCCTGAAGTTCTCCCAGGTATTCCTTGCTCCATCGTTTCCAAAACCTATTCTTAAGAGACTGAATTAGGGACCATCTGGAAGATAAAGAGATGTTAGTTAACAATTCACTAGGTTCTGGTATCCCCAAAAGTGGAGCTCCCACCAAAAAATGACCAGGTGTCAGAGGTTGAAGATCGGCTGGATCAGCAGAAAGAGGACACAATGGTCGTGAATTTAAAACAGCTTCGATCTGCGCCACAAGGGTAGTGAGCTCTTCAAAGGTTAAAACAGTTGATTTAGTCACTTTTAATAGAATTTTTTCATTGATTTAATATTAGCTTCCCATAGTCCACCGAAATGAGGTGAGGCCGGAGGTATGAATTTCCACTCTATACCTTCTTTGGCACTATATTTTTGTACAGGATCAGATTGACATATTTTTAATAGGGAATCTAAGACATTTTTAGCGCCTTTAAAATTTGTAGCGTTGTCACTCCAAATTGTTGCTGGTTTTGATCGTCTGGCTACGAATCTTCTAAGACTAGCTAAGAAACTGTCCGTAGTTAAATCAGACACTACTTCAAAATGAGTAGCCTTGGTACAAAAACATATGAAAATTGCAATATAGGATTTTAAAGTTACTCTATATCTTTTTAGGTTAGGTTTTGTAATTATTGGTCCTGCAAAGTCTAGCCCGACCTTTTCAAACGGTCGAGATGGTACAACTCGATCTTTGGGCAGGTCGCCCATCATTTGGTTAACAGTCCCGATTCTTGTTTTAAAACAAGTCAAACATCTGTTTATTACACGTCTCACACGGTTTTGACCAGAAGGTATCCAATAATATTGGCGGATCAGAAAAAGTGTAGTTTGAGTACCTGAATGTAGAGATATTTCATGGAAATGGTTTATAATTAAATCTGTTAAATGGTGTCTTTGGCAAGATCAGTTGATGTTTCTGAGAATCTGAAAGGGTTGAAAATTTTAATCTTCCACCAACACGTAACAGTCCATCCTTATCCAGGAATGGGTTTAATGATAAAATCTTACTGTTTTTTGGAATTTGATGTTTTAACTGTAAACACTTTATTTCGGATTTAAATTCAGATTGCTGTACAGATTTTACCAACACTTCTGCAGCATTTCGTAGTTCGGTTGTATTTAAATAATTTTTTTTCTTTTAGAAATATTAATTTAGGAATTATTGACGAATCGTAAACACCATGCAGTCGTTATAATTAATGTATCAAATGAAGAATATCTTTTGATTAAATTATTATCGGGAGGGGATTCTATAGTCGTTGAGTTTACCATAGTTTCTTTGCGAAGCTCATATTTTCCTATTTGCTCAATGTCTATCTCCTTTGAGAAATCCAAAGCTTTTGGCCAGGAACTCTCATTCTGTATTAACCAAGGGTGTCCATGCCACCATAATTCACTCCTTCGTAACTCGGATGCAGACATACCTCTAGACAACAAATCAGCGGGATTATCTTTCCCAGGGCAATGACGCCATTCTATGGGATCAGTATATTTTTGAATCTCTTGGATTCTGTTTTTTACAAATGGTTTAAATCTAGCAGCAGATCCCTTGATCCAAAAATAAGTAATAGATGAATCAGTCCAGAAGTAACGAGATGTTATATAGTTAATAGTTTTGGAAATTTTATAACTCAATCTGGCTGAAAGTAGAGCGCCCATTAGCTCTAGTCTGGGTAACGAAATTGTTTTTAATGGGGCCACCCTACACTTCGATGCTACAAAATTGGTAAAAGTTTTCCCATTCTTTAATGCTATTCGGAGGTAAACTACTGTACCATAAGCTTTCTTAGAGGAGTCTGAAAAACAATGTATCTGAATGTTATCTATTTCGTTTTGAAGGGCATAACCTAAATAGTAGCGGGGTATGCTGAAAGTATTTAATTCCGGAACTTCCTCGCACCATTCATTCCAACTAGATTCTAAGTTCTTTGGAAAGAACTCGTCCCAATCCAAACCCAAGCACCACAGTTCTTGTATTAAAATCTTTAATCTAATTATAAAAGGACTAAGAAAACCAACAGGATCGAAAATACGACCTGCAGCTTGCAACAAGCATCGTTTAGTATTCGTTCGTTTTTTAAGAAATTTTATTATACCTCCAGTGTCAAAGTAAAAAGTGTCTTGATCGGGATTCCATGCAACTCCTAGAATTTTAGAAGGAGCCAAAGTTTGAGTTTTAGATTCAACAGATTGGCCGATGTCCATACCAATTTCTTTCCAACGATCACGCAACTCTGGTGAATTAGTTTGCCACTTTCTTAAAATCATACTTGCACCTTTAAAAATATCGACACTTTCTAAACTTGTTTTAAAAGCTTGTTCTACATTCTCTCTACCACTAACTACATCATCTACATATAAAGAATTATTCAACATTTCACAAGTTTCAGGAAATTTTCTACATACCTTTTCAGGTGATGCTTGATCGTTGCAGCAAGTAAAAACGGGCTGGAACTTACTCCGAACAACACGCGAGTCATCCGGTAGCTTTGAATGAGTTCTTCAGGGCCATCGGGATTTTCATTCCAAAGAAATCTGGTGACATCCCTGTCTTCTTCATCAAGTTGAATCTGAAGGAAGGCTTGCTTTATGTCCGCGGTGAAAGCTACGCGGTTTTCTCTAAATTTTACTAAAAGAAGAAAAATATCAGGATTTAGATTGGGACCAATATGTAAACAGTCATTTAAGGAGAGTTGTCCTTTGGCATGGGAAGACGCATCAAAAACTATACGCAATTTACTCGTTGTTTTATCTTCGCGGATAACTGCCGTATGCGGCAAATAAAATATTGTTTTATCTTCCTTTAATTCATTCGTCACACTCTCAATTATATTTTCAGATTTATGTTCTTTTTAATACAGCTCTATATTCATTAAAAGAAAAGGGTCATTAAGAAATTTTGATTGTAGTCCCCTGAATCTTTTAAGGGCAACCGTACGGTTATCTTGCAACTGTTCTTTCATTCCCGGTTTCCAAGGGAGCCTAACGCTATATCTGTTGTCGGAAAATGAAATTCCAGATTCAAACTCTTTCAGGGTTACATCATCACTAATATTCTCTGTAGAGTTAGCCTCAATGCCTAAGTTTTCTAATTCCCAAAATTTAGTTAAATCATCTGAAATTAATTTTTTTTCAGCGACTATTTTCATTCCCAGGATTGTGTTTGTCATCTCAGTTTTGCCTAGGATACACCAACCGAACAAAGTTTCGGTAGCTACTAGTTTATCATTTAACCTTTTAATTCTATTTAATACGACGTCATACTAGTAATCAGCACCCACTAAAATAACTATCTTGTTATTCCTAAATTCATAACAATCAGCAAGCTTTAATCCTTTCAACTGTTTATTTATCTTTGAAATATTATTACTAGGTACGGGTATGTTAGTTGTGTGCAGTTATTTGATCAGTTTCCAACGCTTCAATTTCTATGTTTAAAGTCAGTTCGTCACGATTCTCAATTATTACTTTTACTACATTATATGTTTTTTCGGTAGCTTGTTTAGCACCGAACGAATATACAGATAAAGTTTCTTTCCTAACAACAGGAAGTTTAAGCTGTCGAGAAATTTCTCGAGTAATGAAGCTTCTCATACTACCGTTGTCTAACAAGAGGCGAACTGCTTCAAGTTTATCATCAAGAGAGGAACGAACGCATGAAGTGCACGTTTGCAAAAGTACGGAACATTCAGCGTTTTTTACTTCTGGTTCTTTATTCTTAATATTATAGTTACAGTGGGAAACTGCAGACACTACGTTATTCTCAACATCAAGGTCACGGGTTTTTCTAACCGATTGAAAACAAGGTGATTAATTATGTTTCTTATTACATTTACACATTTCTTTTTTCTTACAGTCTCTAATTCTATGATTTTTTTCTAAGCATAAAAAACAACGTCCTTGCTTTCTCAAAATCTCTTTCTTTTCATCTACGCTTAAATCATCACACAATTCAGAACCATGTTTATCGCTATCGCAGTAAATACATTTTTTCTATGACTGGCGTGAAATACTCAAAGGTTCTCGATGAATTACTGTTCAGTGGAATATGATTTTTGTTCTGTCTACTGCGCGAAATGTTTTGATTATCGACTGACACGATTTGCATGTGTTTAGAATTATGAGGGATAAATTTTTTCCTTTCCCCCTTCGAGTCGCTTAGCAGATTTGCTGATTCACGGCATTCGATTTCTATTTTTAGAAATTGCAACAGTTCCATTACATCGAATGTACTTTCCTCTTTTTCTTTCCTAATTGTTTTCTGTTAAAATCTAAGACTAGATCTTCTGGTATAATTTAAGAAGAATCGGCTGCAGTAAATGACCGTACATTCCAGATGTTACGTTAAGTGACTCTAGACTTCTAATTTGAATTTTACAAATATCGTATAACTTTCTTAATCCAATCACGTTATTTGAATCCTTTACAGGATAAAGATTCAACAGTTTCGACATGTGTGCATTAACCACGATTCCTTCCCTTCCGAATCTTTCCTTTAATAATATCAAAGCATTGTCATAATTATCATCAGATAATGCAAAACCGTTTACTACATTACCGGCCGCTCCTCCTAATAATGATTTTAAATACGAAAATTTATCTACTTTTGTCAATGTTTCATTTTTGTCTATAGAGTTTTGGAATTTATTCCAGAATTCTAACCATAAACATGGATCGCCGAAATATTTATCTATTTGTAATTTGTGTAGACGAACAGAATTAACATTTTTGTTAGAGTTTACAGAAGATCCATTAATCGAATTGTTAAAAGAATCATTTTGAACATTCACTGTTGCTTGTGATGATACACTAGGATCACTTTTGGTTAGAGTTTTAATTTGAATTTTAATTTTAGAACACACAGAAATTTTCTCATTATATCCGAATGCAGATTGTATTTCTGCATCGAATTCATCTTCTACTTGAATAATATTTTGGATCTTATTATCTAATTCTCTTAATTGTTTTAAATGTTCATTTAAATAATCAAAATGTTCCTGTAAAAGATCAATAGATTGCGAATCAAATTCCTTTTCTAATTTATTCATAACTTTTGTTACTGCTGTACGAGTAACAGCTGTAATTTTTTTCAATTTCTTTTGTCATCCATTTTTTATAAAATACAGTTACTAGATATGACACACACAATATAAATTTTCAAATCTAAAGCAATCAAAGTTCTATTCAGATTATAAAAGGTATTTCTTACCTTTTTATTTTCTTCCTTCTAATCTTTCCCTCTTCCCGGTCCGTATGCACCATGAAACAGAAACAGGGTGTGGTCAAGGGTTCGTTCTAATTTCAATTTTCTAAACTCTAGTTCTGCATCGGTGTGGTTCATTTCGAATGAATCTAATTTATCCATCTAAATTATTCTAATTCTAATCTAGTAAGTATTCAAGCATTACGCTCTGCTCCATTTTTAAATATTTTTTTTAATAACGCGAACAAAAGCAGCTACATACTACATGGCCGAAAACAAGTGATCTCACAACAGCTAGTTAATTTTCTTAGGAACAAAAATATCTGCGCATTCGCTTACAGTAATGCGAAGTTAGCAAAAAGTTAGTTCTGGTGTTGACAAGCGGGAACAAGTAATATAAAAATATATTTTAATAAATTAGATTTACCTTGTTTTAGGAAACCGTAGTAGCTTAGGACCTTTACCCTGTCTTTGGAGACTGTCCTCATTTAGGATGGTGACTCATAGCATTAGCCTGTCTTTGGAGGCCGTACCCATTTAGGATGCTGACTCATAGCCCTACCCTGTCTTTGGAGACCGTCTTCATTTAGGATGTTTACTCATAGCATCAACCAGTCCTGGAAACTCTCCTCGCTTTGGAAGCCCACGCTTATATTGTATCCTGTATTTGGACACAATCCTTCATTTCGGATACTGACGTATAGCTTTAACCTGTCTTAGGAAACCGTCCTTGCTTAGGATACTGACGCATAGCTATATTTTGTCTACAGACACCGTCTTCATTTACAAAGCTGACGTACTTATTGTACACAAAGCTCATATTCAGCAGAAAATGCCGAATATGAAATGTCACTGCCGACAACTTAACCCTTTCGTGGGCCATTTATTTTTCTTTTAAATTCCTCCCAGTTTTTTATGTTTATTTAACAATTAAGCAGTAGCATTTAAGGAAACGCATTTTATTTTGCCAAATTTTATTTTTACATTTAAATTTCAGGGGTGGGAAGTATCCTTCCCACGGAACCATTTACAGTCATAAAGAAAATTAAATTTAATGGTGATTATTTGCCATGAAAAGATGAGAAGCATGTTCCAATGCACAAGGGTACATCACATTCTACATAGATGCAGTGGGTCCTTTTTCTTTTCCTTTTGTGCTACATTTCCTACATCATCTATAGTTGGAAACCATCTTTGGCATATGATTTCCCACACTGGCTAAGCGCACATCATCCGAACTGCAACTTTGCTTGGAAGCATCAGGACGTCATTTCTTTTTTTGAGAATATCCGTCTATCGGCTGACGAGCTATGCTATACGGAATGTTAGCTGGTTTAAACGTCCTTAAGAAAATAAAAGATACAATGCCACCATTTTACAAATCTTCTTCCTATTTGGTATCTTTCTTTTCTTTATAATAATATTAGATAGCTACTGGCACAAAACGTACGAAATAAGAAAGAGTTACTACACTAAAAACAGTGTTTTACTCACGTTTGCAGCAGAATTGTTGAGCAGTACAAATGTCACATCAAAACAGATGTAGTAGGACAAATCTCCCTTAAAGCTTTTAAATATTCGAAACCCAAATTGCCACCAATTCCATTCAGTCGATTGAACACTAGATGACAGCACAAAACTGAAGCGGGAAATTGTGTTCCCACCGTTCTAATTGCGCTTCCCACAGGCGAATTTTGTAGGATTTTGTAGGTGGAAAGTAATCTTCCCACGGCTCACGAAAGGGTTAAACAGTGCTAGACTTTGCCATTTTGTGCGATAAAATGCAAGCATATACAGTGGACCCCAAAAGTGTTAGTACACTTGTAGTTTCCAATAAAATTTAAAGTTTTCGACTAATAAAAATTAATATATCGGAATTGTAATTGAACCTCCATGGCGGAGTTCTGTTTTCCGCATAAATTCATGGGATAAAATTCCTCATTTTATCATTTACAAACTATTATGCACCCATCGGAACCAAAAATGTCGAATTTTTTGTCATCCCAATCAATTTACTGTCAATTTTGAATTTTCTGAAACTTAATCCAAAGAATCTAGTTGGATCAATGGCCATAGAGGTGAAGGTGATTTTGCGTGGGGATGTAAATCGGCCTCAGAATTAAGTAATTTGGTATTTTTTATGGTAATTTAAATATTTTAAAGAGAAATTTAAAATTATCCGCCCAAAATTTGGATACTGGAGACTTCATTTTTTAACAGGACAATGACGCCAAGCGCACTGCTCTCAATGTACGCTGCTGGTGCCTTTACAGCTGTCCCCAAAATCTTAAAACACCTTTCAGTCACTTTATTTAGCCCAGAAGAACATATTTAATGAGAATTTGATTTTAAGAAAAGAAAACATGAAATATAAACGCATAATGGGAAGTAAAAACAATAATCACAGAATCATAGAAGAAAATCGATGCAGAAATTACAAAAAGCTGATTAAATCTATACCAAGGCGTTTAAAAGTTGTTGTGGACACTGAAAAGTATCCTACTAAGTACCAAATTAAGAAAGAAATACAATATTTAAAACTATGTTGAGATTTTTGTTAAGCTTGCGAAGACTTTAGTGGCGTAATTTTTAGTAGCTTTTTTATTATTAATTTTTTGAAAACAATAGTTATACTATTTTTAAAGCATTAATTATGTCATTTCATTAAGAACAAGTTGCAGATATCATTAAAAAGTTACAATTCCGATATATTAATTTTTACTAGTCAAAAACATTAAATTTTATTAGAAATTCGAGTGTACGAACACTTTTGTGTGTGTGTGTGTGTGGTCCTCTGTTTATACATAAAAATATCTCTGTAAGAAAATTTGCAAAGGAAGTTGGCACTTGGAGCCCGAATAATATTATCAGTGACTAAACTACATAAATATTAAGCTAAAACTCTTTCGGAAGATATACTGTGGGATTTTCTTTTATGCATATAACATGTTGAAATGTCTTAAAATGCATATATCATTTTGACCTACTTTAAGCATTTTTTAAAATATATTCTTTTAAGTATACGACAGGGTCCTACCAAAAGTCCTAATAAATCTAAGGGGGTTCCATGGTTCGATGAAGTTTGAAGACTACTGCTGGGGAGTGAAATCGAGTTTACTTGGCTACAGTCGACATCAATTGCAATCAGATTGGTGGCGCCCGCTTAGTTTTAAATTAAAAACTTTTTATTATTGCAGGGTTTTTTTAATAAAATTTCATGCACAGTTTTTTAAGAGAAGTTTTATTTTTATTTAAATGTTACTGTCATGAAGCCCACTTCCACTCAAGAGTAAGTGAGCGAGAAAGAGGAGGGTGAGAGAGAACGATCTAAAAAAATTTTATTTTTATGAAGGAAATCTGAAGAGGGACTCTGAGTATATATATACATATATTTCTATATGAGTACTTAAGAGCTTATGATTGGCCACGGTAGCCTAGTGGTCTAGGTAATGGACTTATGGCTAGCGTGTCATGAGTTCGAGCCCAGTTCTGCTGAGGACTCATAATGTAGGGGAGCGATGTACGTTAAATCTTTCGAGAGCCCAAACGTTCTCCCATTGCTGTGGTAATTAGGAGAGGGGGTGCCAACTCAGGTGTCGTCCTCTTCACTTGATCATGGTTCAAAATTACAAGGTACGTTGCCAAAAACCCTCGCGTAGCTGAACAGTGCGACGTTAATAAAGTTTATTACTCACTCAAAAGTTTATTATCAAAGTTGCTTTAAATATTGTAAATTAAACTGATAAAGATAAAAAGGGTGTTTGTGATTCTGAACGTCCTTACGACAACACGCTCTCCGTCAAGAACCTGAGAAATTAACGGATTATCTACTAAAGGCGATAATAAGATTTTTCCTTGAACATTGTTTGTGTTCAATAATGTTTAAAAATGTTACAAAAGTTGAACTTGCTAGCCGTAAGAGAAGAAATTGGTGAAACAATAGATGAATCCTTTTAAATCATTGAACTAAAAGATTTTTTTTAAATTTATTTATTTATTCATTTTGAAATCCGTACAATTTATAAAAGATAAGGGATTTGTCTTAGATTTCCTTGCAACCACAGTTGCGCAACGTAAAAATGAAGACGAGTTGCATAGGTTACGTTTTTAACAACAAACGAAATGTATAAATTTAACGCATTATGGTGTTGGGAGAGAGAAAGTATTCCTTCAATAAATTAACTGCTTAAAGCTATACAAATAATTTGTTTCATTCTTAGAATATAATTGATTCACAAATATGATGTGTGTATGTTTTGCAACTGATATTATTTTATGAGTACAGACATACATAAGAATAAATAATTTATATGACAATATTAATGTGTGTGTGTCATCTTGTGTGTTTTTTATTCACCGAACTAATTCCGTTATATCACATAAATGCATTTGTATATACTATGTGGTCCCGAATTCATAGTACAAACTTTAAGAGTCGGTACAGGACATTCTAACAATATTTTATTGTATAGAAATGAATGAGCGCCAGTGACGCGGTAAGGCAAAAACATAAAAAAATAAGAGACGAATAAAAAGCAAAGTGTTTATTGAAATCATCGTTGAGAAGTGTAATGTTTACAATACTTGTTCAGTATATGAGCTATGAAGTCCGGCTGCAGATCACGTTGCTGTATTACCCACTGGCAGTCGAAGATAGTCTGACGGGTTCAAAGCTTTTGCTCGCTAAAAATGGAAGAGGTGTAAACAATTTCGTTGAACACTCTATAAACGATCTGATGACTCACACTTGCGTGATAAGCATCAGCTCTTGTACTTTACTCGGGTCTATCAGCCACAACGTCCAAGATGCTTTCTTCCAGACTTGGACTGGGTTCAGCTATTCATCGACCAGCATCATGTCTGGTCACTTGGAACGAATATGTTTCCTGAAGTTGATGATGTAACCACTGACATAAGTTCTGTGATCCGGGATTCGTCGTTCAGGAAACTGTGCGTGATACATTCGTAGCGCAGCTCTGCCGTTACCATTTTGCACGGCCGTTCATGTAATGCATGTCTACATTTTCGGCATACGTAAAGTCTCCCATCGTAGACGTCAGCACAATTGCGGATGGCGCTTTTCTTTAGTGAGATGCATCATGTTGAACGGCGACTAGATGTCTACTGCCTCCTATAGGCAACGCAACCAACCGATAACTCCGTTTCTCTCTCTTCCCTTTTATTTCCTCTATTTGCGCCTCACCACTTCATATGCGCCCATTTATTCCTATACAATAAATTATTATTACAATGTCCTGTATCTACCCTTAAAGTTTGTACCATGAATTTGGAGTCACCCTGTATATAGATTAAAATGGGAAAATTAGAAATTTTCTCTACTACCGCGTGGTCATAAGCACACACATCCTTTTTGGATGGTGCTCTCCTGAAATACCATTTAATTTCAGGGGTTCCTTGAGTCAACAACGTTTGAAGACCACTCATTGAAAGCAATGATGTAGAATGTCATTAAGACGTTAATCATCAAGGCACTCGAGTTTAGTTTCACCTTTTCTTTTGAAGAAAATGTCTGATAGCTCTTTTAAATGGATGTGTTTCAAGTACATTTTAATTGAAGCAGAAATTTGTATCTTACAACAATTCGAGGGGTGGTGACGATAAGTCTAGTAATTTGAATCATATTAATACGGCAAGGATCACTTGAGTTAGTATCTCCATCGCCTTATCCCCATGTCCCGTCACATTATGAGAGGACTTTGAAATAAATTCAATTTACCCAGCAGTAGCTTTCATTATTTAACATGGCGGATTTGAAGTAGAACCAGGTTCGAAATTAGAGCTTGATTAATGTCGTAAAACGTGTAGATATGAAACAGAAATTAAACTAAATACTAAACAGAGACCGGAACAAAAATATACTACGAAAACTAAGTTTTAAGATGAAAAAAGGAGCAGTAATTATTCATTTCAAATTATAAAACATGACATTTTCTTAGAAAATATATTAATATTCATTGATCTGAAACTTTCTCTTTCTAAAAGGTCCATGATATAATAAATGAGTCTTGCTATGTTGATTGCTTTGAATATGAATCATTAATTGCAAGAAAACTGAGACATGTGAATACTCATAAGGAACAAGAAAATGAAAGTGAAAGTGATTGATCTAACACTATTCAATATTTATCAACCTTTCAGCCTGCTACTAATCATGAATTTATTTTGCGTCATTTCACTTTTTCCATCCATCATTTTATTAATCACTTGCTTTCAGAAGAAGAATTCATCAATTTATTTCAATTTGAAATAAATGAATAAATGTTCAATCATTTGCAAGATTGGAAATAAATCTTAAGAAAATATGTGAATGTGTGTGTTACTTTAAATGTGCTATTTGATTCACACATCCTATTTTTTTAAATTAAAACCAAAAAAACGTATTTAAAACTGATTATAAAGCTAAACTATTAATTAAAAACGTAAACCTAATCTTTATGCGATCTATTGTATCAGTAATATAATATTTATAATACTATAATTTAAACTGTTGAATCAAAAAAAAATTTTGTAATAAGGGATCTAAATATGTGCTTACTTCCATATTCTACATACCTAATATATTATTATTTATCGGTTTTAGTTATCTATATATTCGAAAGATTCATTTTTGTATATTTGTGTCTGTTACTGAGAAATTCCTAAACTTTCCAGTGAAGACAAATTATTTTATCATTATATATTCATATTTTCATCATGTCTTTTCAAGCTTTTTAATTTCAAGACTTTCTTGATAATAGTGAAGGTGTCATTTAGACCAATGCCCCTTAACCTTTTTATCTGTACGGACCGGTCAACGTTTGTTATTTTACCATGGTTCCCTGAGGGAAGATGTTGATTGCTTTTATTTTAGATTGTTTTGATTTTAATTTTTTTAATTTAATAGCATTTAAACATGCTTTCAGAATAAATTGCAACTACATTAAATATGAATATAAACTGATTTAACATGAAATCTAAAATGATTTCCTTAAAAAGTCGCAGAAGCTCGAGGGAAATACGTCACAGTAAATAAAATTTAAATAATTTAAAGCTTCTTGTGCAACCAGGTACTATTTGATCCCCAGACTGGTACCGATCCACGGCCTTGGGAGATGGGGAACATTACTTTAATGTTTGTAGAAATATATTCTACGAGAAGTTTTACTTTCATTACGACTACAAAAACAAGTTCGTTTATGGCAAATGGTCTTTAGATAGAAAATTATTGGTATTGTTACATTGATCAGGGTTCGAAGATTTTATGCAAACAGTCTCAAATAACAAGACAGTTCTTCTAGAGGGATGGAAATTTATTGTCGAAACAAAACCTTCAACAACCCTTATAATACATGATAAAGTACTCAAATTTGCTTAATAAATCAGAGAAGGCCTTCACACTTTCTACGGCGCTCAGACACAACTAACAGTGTCTAAAATACAAGTATGTTTAAAAATTATTCTCAAGCACTCGCTCGTCCCATTCAACAGCCGAAGTAATTACTAATCGCTAATCGACTGCTCAGTCAAATCTCAATACTTTTTTTAAACTTTTTCAAAACAAGACCAACTCAGTTTTGACGAGGGGCTCCCTATTTATAAGCCTCACGGATTTTTCTCGAAAACTCCTCTTGCGGCATAGATCGTAATGTAAGTAGATTTCTCCATTAATTTCTAGAAGAATCCATGAGGTCACCAAGTCGCCAAAATGGTCACCAGGTCGCCAACATGGTCACCCAAAATGATGACAACTTGACACTATCGCCTAGTTTCCATTGAATCGCCATTATATTGCAAGGAACAGCCTTGCGTGCGAATAATACAATTTAAATGTAAAATAAATTTTACATATCTATATATATAAAGGAGGAACAGATCTATATATATAAAGGAGAAAAGCGACGCACTCACTCACTGACTGACTCACTGACTCATTGACTCACTGACTAATCACGATATCTCTAGAACTATTAAACCTACAGACTTGAAATTTGGTACGTAGGTTCCCTTCATGGAGTAGACGTCAGCTAAGAACGGGTTTTGCAAAGTTCGAACCCCAAAGGGCGTTACGGGGGTTTAAGGGGCGTTATAGATAATTATTTCCATTACTAAACTATTAGATGTACAGTCGTGAAAAACTTGGTACACAGATTTCTTTCATAAAGTAGAGATTCCCTACATAATGATTTTTATAAAGGAGAAAAGCGACTCACTCACTGACTCACTGACTAATCACGATATCTCTGGAACTATTAAACCTGCAGACTTGAAATTTGGTACGGAGGTTCCCTTCATGGAGTAGATGTCAGCTAAGAACGAGTTTTGCAAAGTTCGAACCTCAAGGGGCGTTACGGGGGTTTAAGGGGCGTTATAGATAATTATTTCCATTGCTAAACTATTAGATGTACAGTCTTGAGAGAGAAACTTGGTACACATATTTCTTTCATAAAGTAGAGATTCCCTACATAATAATTTTTACGAAAATAGACCTCCAAAGGTCGTTGAGAGCGCTTAAGGGGCGTTATACATAATTATTTCCATTTTTAACCTATTAGACGTACAGGCTTGAAATTTGGTAAGCGGATCCCTTTCATAGAGCACAGATTCCCTACAGAATGGGTTTTGTGAAAATCGACTCCCAAGTGGCGTGGTAGAATATTAAGTGGCGTTATAGGCAATTAACTCCTTTTTTAAACTAGTAGACGTAAAATCTCGAAATTTAGTAAGCTGATTCCAGTCATTAAGTAGAGATCCGCTATAAGATGGGTTTTGGGAAAATCGTTTCCTAATTAGCGTTGCGGGGGCTTAAGGGGCGTTATACATAATTATTTCCATTTTTAAACTATTAGACGTACAGTCTTGAAATTCGGTAAGCGGATTCCTTTAATAGAGTACAGATCCGCTGCAAAATGGGTTTTGTCAAAATTGACTCCCAAGTGGCGTTGTAGAATATTAAGTGGCGTTATAGGCAATTAACTCCTTTTTTAAACTATTAGACGTAAAATCTTGAAATTGAGTATCAGATTCTATTCACTGAGTAGAGATCTGCAATAAGATGGGTTTTGTGAATATCGTTTCCTAAGTGGCATTGTGGGGGCTTAAGGGGCGTTATAGATAATTATTTCCATTATTAAACTATTAGACTACAGTCTTCAAATTTGATTACCGGATTCCTTTCATAGAGTGCAGATCCGCTACAAAATGGCTTTTGTGAAAATTGACCCCAAGTGCCGTTGTGGAGAATTAAGGGGCGTTATAGGCAATTAACTCCTTTTTTTAAACTATTAGACGTAAAATCTTGAAATTGAGTAAACTGATTCCATTCATTGAGTAGAGATCTGTCATAAGATGGGTTTTGTGAAAATCGTTTCCTACGTGGCGTTGCGGGGGCTTAAGGGGCGTTATAGATAATTATTTCCATTTTTAAACTATTAGACGTACAGTCTTAAAATTTGGTAAGCTATTTCCTTTCATGGTGCAGAGATCCACTACAAAATAGTTTTGGGGGAAATTGATCCCCAAGTGTCACTGAGGGGGATTAAGGGCGTAATAGATAAATATTTCCGCTTTTCAACTAATAGAACCACCTGCTTGAAAATTAGAAGGTATGTTCCGTTCATGGAATAAAGTTCCTTTTACAAAGATTTTTGCGAAAACGGACCCCCAAAGGAGACAGGTTGCGAGGGATTAAGGCGTGTTATAGAAAAATTCCTGTTTTTGAATTTAACTCATTTACTTGAAATTTGTTGAGCACTTTTCTTTATATATAGTTGAATAGAGTTCCACTAAGAATGGATTTTACGGAAATCAACTCCAGGGGGAAGCGGGGAGAGTTGGGCGTATTGATAGACAAAATTCTTGTTTTTCAACTGCTAAGATTATAATAATAAAATTTGGTTTGCATGCTTCTTTTGTTGAATTATTGATGATAAAAATTCCGTTTTTGCTCTGTTAGATTTAGACTTGAAATTTAGCACGCATGTTTATTTTATGGAGTAGAGATCCGCTGAAAGTTGCTTTGGTGGGAATCCACTTGATTGTTAGGTTAAGTGAGCGAAAACAATCTTTCTCCTTCTATTTTAGATATAAATAGAAATTAGATATTATAATTTATGTTCTTTTTATATCAAGGGGCGAGAGTGTAACAGCTGTAAATATATTTTTCAATACAATCGAATTCTTAATGCTTGATATCAATAATTAATATATATGTAAACAGTATACATATGTACAACATCGTGAAATACCCAGTGAAGCGGGTGGGTAACGGTTAGTAATAATATAAACGTATTAAACATCCAGATATAAATTATTTACCCTATTTTAAAAGATTCGCTACACAAAATTCGTAACAGTATTCATATATTTATATTTATTTTTGTAAATATCTGATAGCCAACATTACATTGTTTTGGTTCAATAATTACTTCAAATTACTCCTAATAAGAATTATTTCCAATGCATTTTGCCTCGTCTGCAACTTCATTTACATGAGTAAATTCCATTAATTAAATATTTTACCTTGTTCCAACTATCTTTACATGGTTTAATTAATAATTTTAAACGTAATTTTAAATAATCAAAGAATTTTTTCAGATTTAAGCTCACTACTTTTGTTTTTGACATCTGAAGTTACAAAAATATATTATCGTTGCTGCATTATTAAACTATTTATCCTTACAGCTATGAGTTGTAATGTTACTCAAGGGGAAAAAAGTATTCAGCTTTGCTTAGTGCTTTTCAAACTTTCAATATGTGTGACCCAATCTTCAACTATAATTTTCATCGTGCCCCCCTTCATATAATTACAATGTATTGAATTCAATAATAATATACCGTGACGCTAAAGCTACAATACAACTTCAATTATAAAATGTACAAATTATCCATATAAGTATTCAGTTTTGTATATAATATTATATATGATGAGCCCATGGAGTCACTGGTAATTATTTAACTTGTTCTTAACTTAAGATTGTTAAATGAACTATCAAATACATTGAGCAATATTGATTCACTTATAAGTGTATTATATCAGTATAAATACTTATTTTATGTTTTATTATGTCAGAATGCATTTTGTTTTATTCTTTTTATTAAATTAACAATTTTTCGTTTTCGACTTTCGAATATGCTCGTGTACCCCACCTAGGTTTATCACGCCCCCGCCTAAGGGGGAGCACCCCACAGCTTGAGAAATGCCAACTTAGCTTATATAAGCATATGATCTTTTAATAATGGTAAATATAATTTTTTTATTTAAATTCACTTATTAGAAAAGCCACATGAATACAAAAGCAGCAAAGTGTAACAGATATTCTAATAAATATAAGCAAACGTCAGTAAATTCATCACACAAACACTTATTCTTGCAAGCTATTTCTTAATGTGACTCTGAGAAAAAATATAAATGTCATTCATTTGAACTCTGCACTAAATTGCTTAATAAAATAGCCTATTTTTTTAAAATTCAAACAACTCGTTGATTAAATAAATAACATTAAAGTTTAGTCACAAATAAACTTTTGAAAAATATCAAATAAAAAAATAAATTATTATCATTTGTTTTTTACAATTTGTAGTTGATTAACAGAATAATTAAATTCTTTTTGAAAATGAGCTAAACACGATGTAAAAAAATGTGAATGAAACAATTATTGAAAAAGATTTCTTAAAAGTAATATCTAAAAAACTCTGCCATGCAATCAAAAGCAAAATCATACACTATCCGAGATTGTAAGATGCTCTCAGAATTATAATGTATAATATATAATATATATATATATATATATATATATATATATATATTGTTACTAATATAAGTAAGACGATCGTCATCATTACAAAAATCTGATTCTTGATATCTTAACACCACTATTCTAAAACGGGCACACAGCATTCAAACATAAGTTATAACAAAGGCTTGCTTTGAATATTATTTTCTATAATATCTGGAACAAATATTACTCTATTCCATTTGATTTTTTTTTGTCTTTGAGCTAGATGACTAGAAGATAATTTTCCGCTATCTTCCACGCGTGCAGCTTGACTTCGTTTTCAACGCTTTTATTTTTATTTTAGGGGATGGAATAGAATAAAAGGCTTGTTTAAAGAACTTATTTCTACGCTAGACTGAAATTTGATCCCTAAAACAGATAAAGTCGTAATCCGACGATTTATATGCTCTCAAAAATACCGACTAAAAATAATCTTGTTAGCGGGGCGATTTGTTTAAATTCATGTGTGTTTTTTGTTGCTTATATGTAAAAAAAAATAATAAATTGCTCAAGAAACTAAATCACACAAAACTTGTTATATTTTTTTAAAAAAATCAGTATAAAACAACTTAGAAGATTAATTAAAAGAACGAAAAAAATGAAGTTTCTTTTCAAAATATGATTTTTTAAGGTATCTGACTACATTCGGAACCGTGATTTTGCAAAAACGTATAAATGGATAATATTTATGATATTTAGTGTCACTTAAATTAGAATATATGCATAAAATTGTTTTAAGGACATTTTGACAAAAAATTTATTTAATTACAATATTTTGGCGAAAAATGAACATAGAATGACCCATTTTCAAAATATTCTCCTTTTGTGAAAAATGCTTCTATTCTAATAATATTTTGCTTGCATATAGCCTCAGAATTCTGTACAGAGGCTCAAGTAGAATTTTTGAAATATATAACTTAGATGTGGGTTTATCCGTGTTTTAGGACAACAGAGGGGATAAATTTTAAGAAAAAAAACGCCGATAACTATTTTAATTGATTGTAACTCTGAAAACTATGTGAATTTTTCAAAATTCATAGTTGAGCCTTTGTACAGAGGTCTGAGCTATATACAGACAAAATATTATTATAATAGAAGCATTTTTCACAAAAGCAGAACATTTGGAAAAAAAGTTATTCTAAGTTAATTTTTTGCCGAAATATTGTATTTAAATAAATTTTTTTGTCAAAATGTCCTTAAAACAATTTTATGCATGTATTTTAATCTAAGTGACAGTAAATATCATGAAAATTATCCATTTATGCGCCTTTTTAAAATCACGGTTCCGAACGTAGTCGGATACCTTAAATGTCAGATTATGTCTATGTCGTTATTGTTAGGTAAAATGAATAGGGCATCAATTTGAAACAAAAAAAATATAGCCATCCTTTCGCCCATTTGTTTCACTTCTCAGTACAGTTATGAATTGTTTTCAATTCATAACTGCATTTAATTAGTTATAACTATAGTTATAACTAATTAACAGTAAAAAGACTGAAACTTAGTATAAACCTACGATTATATTGCCCAAAATCAGTCAAACTAACTGCATTGGGAAAGAATAACTAATGTGTAAAGCAATTTGTTTAAAATTCATTTTTAATATTTTTATATTATTTATAGTCATATAAAAAGTTATTATTGAATATTAACAATAAAAAAAAAATTACTTCACTTGGAAAAAAATGTACACTAAAAAATTCTAAGAAATTGTATCATTATATACATAATTGTTTTTCTAATTGAAATTAAAAAGCAGTCAAAATGACTTCCTTGGGCAACCTAGTGTGTTAAATATAGTTAATTCGGTTTATCCTTTCATTACGATTCATTCATGATATGTATAATAGTGTAGATCTATTTTTTTCCAGATTTTCAGAACGCGGAAAAGATGATCTCTGGTACATAGATGAAGGGAAAAATAAATAAAAAAAAATTTTGAGTTAAGTACTGTCCCAAGAGGAATAAAATTTAGGTATTTGAGCTTGCTTAATATCAAAAGGTCAAAACAATTTTTGTTAAAGAAAACCGGGTGTTTTAGTACTTTTTAACATTTATTGCAATAGCAGTTTTATTTACTAAAGAGTTGCACGAATAACAAACCAGGTACATTTAACATTTTCTTTAGTATTACATTTAAAAAAAATTTAAAATGTTGAAATTCAGTGCACGATAAGGCAGAAAACGCTTGCATCGGATTAACTCTGATGGTGATGGGAAAAAGAGAGAGGGGTATGAAATGTTGCATTGTACATTGTACACTTTACTGCTCAGTATTCATTTATCAATAACCATCTTTTTTTGCTTATTTATCTTGTACAAAAATAATTTTGTTTTGAGTCAAAAATATCGTCTAACCAAAACTACTTTTTCATTTTTTCGAAGATTCAACCCCTTTGTGGCAACAATAAATTTTTAAATTATTTATTTAATTATTTTTCTCCTAATTCCATACCAAAGAACATCTTTTCTTCATCAGTAGGTTTCGATTAATAATAATTATTTTTGTTCCATGTAACCACAATCAACCCTACTATGCAATAGGTTATTGACTCGCATAAGAACGTAGCAAATTCTTAGAAAGAAATAAACTAATAACTTGCATGAATAATGATAAGCAAACAATAACTCATTTAATTTACTCTCATTATTCCTTCTTAAAATTTCAAATCCCAATTAAATTTTGATTGTTTTATCTGCATGATTAAAACTAGCAATTTTTCTATTGGTTTGTACATGCAGACTATTGTACACGGAAATTTTCAATCAATTTTCTGTATGCTTGAAATAAATCATTCTAATGTTCTTTTAAGCGTTGCAAAGATTTTATACATTACTCAAACTTCCAAAAGCCATTTTCCTTTTTATCTCGGTAATATGAGAAATAATTAATATGCATATTAATTAAATGCTAACAAAAATATAAAAATTTTGTATTCTTGCATGTTATTTCTCGATGTCTAAATAAAAGTAATTATTATTATTACAATTTTATTCAAATTTATCTATTTTTCCATTAAACTAACGTTATTAACATATCATTCCTAGTATCATATTTTCTAAATAAAAATGTGGTAATATATTTCTTTAAATACATAAAGCAGATACTATTTTTTTTATTTTACAATAAGTAATAATACTAAAATAAAGATTAAACGTTCAGTAGTTACATGGTAGAAAGAACCTCTTCTTCAATAATTACTCTATAGGTTGTGCAGCAACGTTAGATATGTAATTTGAGGATTGAGAATTGTGTGTGTGTTGTTTTATTTTTGGTATTATAGATATATCAGGCATTAGTGTGTGTGTGTGAGTGATTTTTTTAAGCTAGAAAATAATATTCTGCTCTAAGTATTGAGAAATATATAAGTATAAGTATTGAGAAATATATAAATAAGTTTGTAATTTTTAAGTAAGAATTTTTTTATTTCTACCTATTATAAAGTTAATAAATCTTTTAAAGGATTTTCTTTCTTTTAAAATTTATAAAACAATGTAATGACTAATCGGTTGACATGTTTTATTATTTTAGAATATAATACGTTAATAAGCTTAAAATCTGTTTTATTCGTTATTAATGTTTTTTTAATAGTGACGGAATAACTTCTTATGAATGAATGAAATGTATTATTTTTCAATTTAAGAGGTTTTCTAACAATGAAGTTTATTTTACAAAAGCATTTATATTTTAAGATTACTTTAGTAATTAACATATATTAAAAAAGACTATTCAAATTATCTATAATTTTTCTTTCTCTTCATGTTTAAATAGTTTATTTTTCTAGTTAAGAGGTAATATTAATTTTACTCGGAAAAAGAATGATATTCTAAAATCCGTTGAACAAAAATAATCAAAACTTAGTATTTAAATTGTTATTAATAAATCCATTTATTAAAATGCATCTATTATCAGGGCGTACACTTATTTAAGCCCAATCATTCGTATATAAGTACAATCATAAATTTTTAAGGGCATCAGAATTTGCATTTTTGATAGATAGAAATTTATATAATGCACATATGATACATAATATAAAAATAGCGCAAAATTGTTATTTAAATTCGAATCCTGATAACAATGTTATATATATATATATATATATATATATATATATATATATAAAAATACATATATATGATAACAATATATATATATATATATATTGTGACGTTGATCGGGGTTCGAGGGTTTTATGCAAATCAATCACACAAAAAAACAGTTCTTTAAGATTACTGTCGAAAATCCAATCTTTGAAATACGGGATTTAGCAGCAATATCCACAGAATTAATCTCAGAAGATCTTCACACCTTCAACAGCACTCGGACACAATTATCAATGTCTGAAATACACGTATGTAAAAAATTATTCGCAAGCATAGACGAGATAATCGGTAATCATGGTCAAGGTAAGTTTACTAATCGCGAATCAAAACAATATTACCTCAGCTCGGCGAGCATCTCCCTATTTATGTCCCATGCGGATCTTTCGAGATAGATCCGCTTACGTCATAGATCGTGAATTAGTAAATCTGGAAATTAGTGGATTTCTCCACTAATTTCCAGAAGATTCCAGAGGGTCCCAAACTTGCCAAAAATGATACCAACTTGGCTTGGATTTCGCCAAGTTCTAATTGAATCGATGATATAACGTAAGGGAGGGCATTGCTTGCGAATATTACAATTTTAACATAAATTAAATACAACATATAGTAATATAAATGCATTACACATCCAAATACAGATTATTTACACTACTTTACACAAAATTCATAGCAATATTCAGCAATAACATTTACGTCAGAGTTTCAGAAAATGCGTAGCCATAATTTAATCCACTGTTGCGTTAAAAATTGCGGAAAAAAATTATCGAATAAAAAAGATATTACCATTTTTTAATGTTTTGGGGAATAAATTTGGATATCTTAAAGACCAAAGCGAAATGAGGAGCAGGCACTTTCAAGAAATCTCTCCTTTAAGCATAATTCACTAATGACATCACCTGGGGGCTTACTGAATAATTCATCTCTCTTTCAATTAGCGCTGTTTATCAAAGATAAGAACTTCGACGCATTATTTGGACAGATGTTTTGGAAACGATAATGGCACGTCCGCATTGATTTTAGTGGAAGTTGAATCGATGACATTTTCCTTTTCTGAAATTTAATTCTTCCACTTCACCTTTAGTGCGGAATTATCCATGTTATCTTTATGTGAGGATATTAATTGAATTCTTTTGAAGAAATATTTGACTTTAGGTGATTGCAACGTGAGCATGATAATTTTAATAATATGTTTTCCAAGATGTAGAACACTTATCGACAAAATTGAAGTACTGTAGGGGTATAATTATTTGATTGAGCATCAAAGAAGTGAAAACATAAATATATTACCAAAATATATATAAAAAGATTGTTGTGATGATCCTTATTAAAATATTTCCTGAAGCGTTCATGTGCACATATTGAATGCTTATCAGTATAAAAAAAATAAGCATTATTTGAAGGATGCCGTTTTTCTTAAGGTATCCGACTAATTGCGACAACTTTTTTTTAAAAAAAATGGAGATATGGAGATTTTTTGTGGTTTTTACATTTATTTAGTTCATTTTAGGAAAAAAGGATAAAATTAAAAAGAAAAAAAATTATTTCTACTAAAATGGGAAGAAATGGGCAAAAGTTGACAAAAAATTTTATAAACGGGGCCCGCTCTGTACAAATAGTAAATGAACAAATTATCAATTTTACAATTTTGATGTATTATTTTGCTATTCCTTTTTGAAATGACCTTCAGGATAAGAGATATTTTAATTTTTACAAAAACTAGAGCACTTTATCTTAGTTATTATAGGAAACTGCTTAAAGAAAACACTGATTATATTCACATAAAGAACTGTAAATTTTGTGAAAACACTTTTACTGTTATACAGAACATACACAAAAAATTTTAGCAAATTATTTTAAAAACTTCTTGAGCAATCTTTGTCCCCGTTTGAGCTTTTTGAAAAAAAACACATTTCGAGGAAAACGCATTTTAAAGTTTGACATCTTATGTAAAGTTATGGCATCTGCTTTTACTAAAACACTTGTAGTTTTTGTCCTAGTGAATGGAAAATAAAAAACTTGGTATTTTTATAAAGCTTATAAGATAGTGGCCTATAAAATAAAGTCATAAAAAATCAGGATTTCATGGTAGTTGGATACCTTAAATACGTATACAAAGCATCATTCCATAAATGTTATGAAATAATAGAAAACACATTAAAAAGATATTCGTGCTCTGGGATGTATTAATACCTTCCTATACCTAGAGAATAAAAAGGAAGAGTGTACTTAAAACATAATTATGGATTAAAAGTTCCATAAGTAGGTGTTTGTATGCTAATGGAAAAATATTCTAGATGGGTAAAAAATATGCAGGTATTCGTAATCGCGCTTCATATATGTAAATTAGGTGAATACCAGATAATGTTCAGGAGCCATACCAAGATTTGAATTTCTGTTTTGGTTAGAAGTTCATAAATATGTAAATGTGTCTCAAGAGTATTATTCAAAGGAAAATTATTCATTATGAATTTTGTTGGTTTAAAAATGAGAGCAATTGCATAAGCAGAAATAGGATATTTCCTATTTAATAATATACGTGTCCCTGCTAGTTCATATAAATTTAAATTAGTTCGTTTCCTAGAAAGTTCCTCGTTAAATATACTAACTATAATGTATTAGTCTGAAGAATTCTTATATGTATATATATATGCAGCCATATAGCAACATTAATTTTAAAATTCACTAGCTCGTAACGGCTTTAAAGACTAGACATAGTAAAATTAATAAATGTACATTTAACTTAGAGCGTAATTGTAAAATGCATGGAAAACTTACTCTTACATGTAGAGGAATTTCCATAAAAGTGGAAAGCAAATGTATTTATTTCGGATACAATTTTTGACACAAAGTAATTAGTTTTTTACAATCAAAATTTTTATCAAAGTAATATACAAGTTGGTTATGCCTTATTTTTTTATACAAACTGAAGGGGAGAGGGAGGAAGGTAACACAAGTCCAAGTCCAAAGGAATCCCCATTGTAAAAATTATATACAACTGTTCATACACATTGCTCAAAATCTAAGACTGTAATTTTCATGTATAATGTAATTCTACTTATTTATCATTTTTCCATAAAATTCGTTCTTGGCGCTCCTTTTTTCATTAAAATCCATCACTGAAGCTGCATCAGCCACCACTTCATTGATTAAAGTCCTCAGATTTAAAAAACCTGCAGGTTTGCAGCTTCCTGGAAAGTTGAGTATTTAGTTCCGTTGATCGTTAATAAGGCTTCGTTTGTGTGTGAGACAACGTCTTTCTTCTCTTGCAATAGTTACAGTCCAGGCAATCGTTGCGATATTTTTCTTCGAGAACTTGCAATAATGTACTATCGCAATCGTATTGGCGACATTACATGAAACAAAGCACATGGTTGCTAATTCAGTTTTCACGACGTAGGCAGGTTGCCAACTTGGTGAGCTATCTTGAAAGTTAGCATTGTTGTGATAGTACATAATAAATTTTTTATGATATCACGAAAAACATTTTTTACATTGAGAGAGGTAACTTAAAACTGTCTCAAGTAGTTTTGAGTATGGAGTTCGTGTAATTTAAAACATTTTTCTTTCGTTGATTAACGAACATTTTGCTAAGATATTGATCTCAGCTTTTTTTTCTAGAGGAATTCTTAGCTGTTTTCGTAATGATCCCACATAATGAGCCTATGCTCTCATTTAATGACTTGATAACTTAGAAAAAAATTACTACAATTAGTCCATTAACTTCATATTACGTATTAATTTAGTTTCTGCTGTGCTTATTTTTTAAAAAATCTACTTCTGCTTTAATTGATATTACTATCACAGATCTGAATTTTAGAATAAGTCCTCATGTAATGGTTGTGATGGAAAAGTGTTTTGGACTGAAGAGTTTTGCTATGATAAACTAGATTGTGAACACTTGAGTATCAATCATGTTGGTAATTATAGCATTTTGACTTGAAAAATCATTAGGTTTCGAATTAAATCCAAGAAATTTTAATTTGTTTTAGAAAGAAGTAATATTTTTCGTGTGTATTTGTTTCAATGGGGGTAAGCACAGACAGTGTAATCAATCTGTAGTGAGTAACTGTAATAAATAGAGATCTAACTTTCACAATTATCAATATCATATTAGTTTTGGATTCTATAATTACTAAAATATAAATAAAATTAATATTTCTCTTAAATATATTTATTTTCTAATAGTGCAATGTGTAAAAAGAAAGCAGTACAAAATGTTTAATTTAACATACATGATTTATCCCAAAACAAAGGATTGTTCCAATGTATAACTTGCTTCTCGCGTTTGAATTTTTTGCTAAAAGTTAATTTTATTCGTTTTTACTTCCAGTATTATTTTACGAAAAAGGATTAAATTTCAGGAAATGTTTTGAAGAATAATTAAAAACAAGCAATATAAAAAAAATTAAGTCAATTCCTACTTAGATCAATAAAGAAAAATTTTATTTTAGCTACTTTTTATTAAATAGTTACAAATAATATAAATATGCATATACATATGACAGAATCACAACATTAAGTGATAATTAATTTTTATTAATTATCATTAAAGTTTCGTATTGGCATCTAAAACAATCATGTATATAAAATTTCAGTTCAACTGAATGCTTCAAAACGTGAGAAAAAAATCTTTTGAAGTTTTGATCAAGTCGCTAAAAATGAAACCAACGTGGCTGTATCTGTAATTGTTCAGGTAATTCGTTTCAGTGAATTAATTTTAATTAATTATAATTAAATTATCGTACTTTAACCCAAAGCAATAGAGTATAGAAAACTGCAGCTCAAACGAGCGCTTTAAAATGTGAGAAAAAAACCTTTTCATGTTTTGACACAAGTCGCCAAAGATGATGACAACGTGGCTGTATTTGTAATTCTTTAAATAATTAATTTTTATTAACTACAATTAAATTACTGTATTGCCATCCAAAATAATCATGTATTAAAAATTTCGGCTCAATTGAGCGCTTTAAAATGTATTTATTAACGATTGAAAATTCTACCAAGACAAATAAATAAATAGGGAGTGTGAGCTAATAGTAGGAAATGAAAAAAATGCACAGAAGTGCTATTATTTCCTGAAAAGGTAAGACGGAAAATTTTTGGAATTTAAAAAATATAATATAGCTTTATCTTGAAATACTTTTAGTTTCCCCGTTTGACTTTATTCATCATCATATACACTCTCACTTTTAGAGAAAGAGGATTTCAGCCTTTATATATTAAATATCTTTCTTATACCAATTATTCAAAGGCTATAGTAATTTTTTCATGGGCAATTAATACAGGAATATGTTTCCTTTGTTTATTTCAGTTAAGAATTTTGACTAAATAATTATATTCATAACTTCTCTTCACAACAAACGAATCGTAATACTCTTCTAAAACAATTACCATTACAGAAAATTTCATTGAAGAGTTAAAAATATTTTAGTATCATTTTACAAATCTTATTATTAAATTAAATCTTTTTTATTTTGCATTACTTCAAATGAATATTATGAAAAAGAAATAGCGGGGAGTTTTATTCAAATAAATCCAAAATGTAATTAAAGCTTTACTCCATTACAACAGCTGCAGTTATTAAAGTGTTTGTTAATGAAAGCGTTAATGGAAAAATTTAAGTAGTTAGCTATTTGCAATGAGTTTTAAGTTTTAATTAAAAATAAGCAATACTCTCAATTTATTCAATTTCACATTAAAATAAAATGTATACAAATCATTGTTTTACTTTTTATCATGATTCTCTTAGCTAAAGATATTTTCAAATAGATTTTGAAAAATAAATTAGAAATTGAATTCAAATAAAAGAAAATCGTTAAAATAATAGGGTTTGTTCATCTTTTAACTAATTTATTTTGTATATAAACATTATTTATTTCACAGTCTTATCAATCCGACTTCTAGCGAACGTATATTTACTTCTGGAAGGTGTGCATACAAATACTGCAAGATCGGAGAAATAAATAAATTTTCTTTAAAAATTAACAGAATTTTCGGATGCATTCAGAAAAGAAATGACGCTTTGAATTTTCTATATCCTACAGAAAATTATACCCACCCACCCCGTTGTAACTGTTAAACAAAGTAAACTTTCAACACAAAAATTTTAGACTTAAGAAAATTTCTAGTTTTGACTATTAATTGTATAAAATTTATACATTTTTCCCATTTCATAACTAAGTTGTTAGATTATTCCATTTTTTAAATGATTTGCTGATATTTTACTTCATAAGCGGATAATAAAAGAAATTTTATTATTAGTTTCTTTATTAAAAAAATAATAATTTTCTTCTAAGAATTTTAGTTCAGTATTACAAAGGGAATTTTTTTTAATTGTGCAATCAATACAAATTAGATGTAACCTCAACACTATGATATATAAAGCGTAAGTAGCATAAAATATGGTATAAACACGCACAGCCGTATAACGGGCCCGTTCACTTTCAAGTAGCAATTTTTAATTTCTGGGTATATTCTTCGCATAACGCGCTATCCCTTTTTTACGAAGAAACATTAAATGCAAATATACAATGATTTTATGTTTTGAGGTCATTTTCTCAAGGTATTATTCCAAGCTTAAGGAAAAAATAGTATAATTTTAGAACGACAGTTCATTAAGTATGCCATTTCTTTTAAATAAACAGTATATCGATACATAGAGAAGTCTAATTTTTTCTATGTTCATCTTTATTTTATTTTTAAAGCTATAATTTTTATGACCGACGTAAAACGCACATCTGGAAATTTCGATCTTATATTTCAATTCCTATTATTAGTTCACACTCTCTATATTTTTATTTATTTATCTTGGTGGAATTTTCAATCGTTAATAAAATGCATTTTAAAACGCTCAATTGAACTGAAATTTTATATACATGATTATTTTGGATGACAATACAATAATTAATTATAATTAATAAAAATTAATCGATTAAAATTAATTATTTAAAGAATTACAAATACAGCCACATTGGCACCATTTTTGGTGACTTAGTGACCCTTTTGGCGACTTGTGTCAAAACTTGAAAATGTTTTTCTCACATTTTAAAGCATTCAGTTGAACTGAAATTTTATATACACGATTGTTTTGAATGACAATACGGTACTTAAGTGATAATTAATAAAAATTAATTACCACTTAATGTTGTGATTCTATCATATGTATATACATATTTAAATTAATTGTAACTATTTAATAAAAAGTAGCTAAAATAAATTTTTTCTTTGTTGATCTAAGAAGAAATTGACAATTTTTTTTTTATATTACTTGTTTGTGTTAAAAATGTGTGTTATACAACAGATTTTACGGTATGTAAATTTTTAATGGACAATTTTTTTTTTTTTTTTTTTTTTTGCTAGTTTTTATTCAAACATAAGTTTCACTACAGTGATGATTATTATATGTTATTGCATAATTTATTTTTTAATTTTCTAATTATTTATTAATTTTTTTAGAAAAACTTTTTTAAGGAAATCTATTTTTATATTTTTGAAATTTCTTTAATATTTTGAACTTAAATATTTCATTCTCTGAACTTTTAATATTCAACGTATACTATTCTCCTGCTTGTGTAAACTTAAGCTTTCCTATAAATAAATTAATAACTCTAATACACATTTTGCACATTTATATTTATCTTTACTTAAGGTACCCACCCGACTACGTTCGGAACCGTGAATTTAAAAAAGCGCATAAATGGATAATTTTCATGATATTTAGTGTCACTCAGATTAGAATACATGCATAAAATTGTTTTAAGGACATTTTGACAAAAATAAAATTTTAATATAATATTTTGGCAAAAAATTAACATAGGATAATCATTTTTCCAAATGTTCTCCTTTTGTGAAAAATGGTTCTGTTATAATAATATTTTGCCTGTATATAGCTCAGACCTCTCTAGAGAAGCTCAACTAGAATTTTTAAAAAATTCACATTATTTTCAGAGTTACTACCAATTAAAAAAATTATTCGCGTTTTTTTCTTAAAATTGGTCCCCTCTGTTCTCGTAAAATATGAATAAACCCACTTCTAAGTTATATATTTCAAAAATTCGAGTTGAGCCTCTGAACAGAGGTCTAAACTATATACAGGCAAAATATTAATCTAATAGACCCATGTTTCACAAAAGGAGAACATTTGAAAAAAAGATTATTCTAAGTTAAATTTTGCCGAAATATTGTATTTAAATAAAAAAAAATTGTCAAAATGTCCTTAAAACAATTTTATGCATATATTCTAATCTAAGTGACACTAAATATCATGAAAATTATCCATTTATGCGCTTTTGAAAATCACGGTTCCGAAAGTAGTCGCGGATACCTTAATTATTATCATTTTTAGTTATAATTTCCATAAATTATTCTCTCGTTACCCTTACCTTTCAGGAACATTTTGATTTTATGTTGTTAAGAGATTATTTTTAAAAAGTTATAAAAGCTAAAAATAGAACAGCTTGGTATTCTCTTGTGGATTACACTTGTGTTTTATTTTCCGTATTACTTAGATATGTTTTTACTCTACTTTAATAATCCTATTTTATTCAGCGAACTCTCTTTCATTTCCCAAAGGAAAATTTATTTTTAAAAGTCTATGCAAATGCGCAAATAACATAGAAAAATATTTTTTCTATTTTAATACTTAATGGCATTTTTAGATCCAGTCGAGAAAAAGATTGGTCATTTTAGTTTTTCTACTTCTAAAAAAGCTCATATATAATACAGTTATCAGATAAAATTTATCTTTTAAAGACATCTTTATTCTCGAAAATGTGCTAATTAATTAATTAATTAATTTAATTTTAACTTTAATGTATTTCGTCGTCCTATTTTATTCAAGCTATGAATTTACGATTTACATTATATCTTTGAATCTAAAATTCGTAATTTTTCTCTCTTTTAAAAAAAGAACGTTTTTCATTCTTAGAGTTCTTATTATAAGCATTTAATTCTCTTCTGAAATATTGGATCTACATTCTGAAATTAAACATGAGCTTTGTATCAGTATTTTGCAACTTATATTAGCTTTAAAACCCCGTTTTAATTTTATCTTTTACCACAAGTTAATCATAATATTTTTGAAAAAAAGGTAAAAAATAAATTCCTGCTGAATGATGAATCAAATACAAATAAAAAATTATAATAAGCCAGATAAATCTATTTTACAGATATATCCTAAAATTCGACACACTAAAAAGTAATTATTCAAATGGGACGTAAATTTGCAGATGTAGTCTACAAGTATTGAAAACAAAACGAGCTAAGTATATCTTAAGAATCGAATGTGTGCAACAAAAACAAAATCCATTGGTCCACCTGAGGCCTTCGTACAAGATGTTATGCAACTGGGCATTGACTCATAGATTTGAAGAATGTCCTCCTGCGTGATTGCTTGTCATACATGTTCCAAATGGTGAGTTAGATTGACACGATACAAGGACTGTTAGAGACGCCCGCTCATCTAAGCTAAGATGTGTTCTTTTGGATAGAAATCTGACGAACGAAAAGGGTAGTGCTGGAGAAGCCCGTGGACAAGCAACAGAAAGGCGCGTCATGTGCTGCGGGAGGTTACACTGCTGAAATGTAAGCTTCGAGGTCTATGAAACTAAAAGAAATATTCAAGGACATAGAATCTGACAAACCACCTATCTGTAAAGGTGTCACGGAATACAACCAAAGGGTGATTATGACATGAAGTGGTACTCTTAACTCCTAATTATCGGAGCGTGTTGCAGACAACAGTCAGATAAGCACCCCATCGGTGTCCTGCCCTTCTGGAGCTGGGCATTCAGGTTCCTTTAGAAGAGGGACCTTTTTCGGAAAAAAATTCTGCGTGAGATTTCAGATCAAATTCACTCGGGCAGTGAGTAATTGTGTGGGACAGTCTGTGCAATGATCTCCATGACCTCAGCCCATTTGCTAAGTCGATTATTGATGGTCATTGTAGTCATTGGCATCCTGATTACGAGTCGGATCATCGATAAAGACTCATCAGAGATGGTGAGAGCCAATCGTACGATCCCTTTGTCCTAACGTTCTGTCGTCGTTCTTCTTGGTCGAATGCTACATTCTAGAAGCTTTGAACGACTAGGCTCATTTACTCTTGCAATATCATGGATATAATGGTAGCATTGCTGTTAGTCCAATCACATGTCCTCCCTCAAGTTGTAACATATGTTCATAATGTTCGCGAGTTCGTTTGTGAGGCATCGGTAATGTCCGCGTAGGTTGATGAAATTACATTTCTATGTAATTTATGCTTCAGCATCGGATTGTTTTCTGTTTTATACACTATTAGATTCTTCGTGTCAATACGCTGGATCTTCAATTAATCAGCCCTTGGCCACCAGAAATCAATTTTTTTTTTTCATATTATGTCAAAAAGTACGCTCACACGCAATTTCGTCTTTTTCGAATAAATCATTTTCGGCGTGCCGCCTTTTATGTTGTTGAGTGAACATTGAATATTATAAATGCTACTTTGGCATCTAACTTGAAGAGGTTCATCTTCTTAAAATGTACTTTTGGTAAATTTATTGAAAAGAAAAACATGATATTAAAATTTAGTAAAATCTTAGTAAATTTTTTTAAAGTGTATATGCTAAATAAGAAAAATTATGCTAAAACCTAATTAACGAAATGCTGTTTTAACCCTATAAGTGCCGTGGATGTGTATACACGTCCTGCTGAGCTGGTGCATTTAGTGCCCCGGATGTGAATACTCGTCCTTTCAAAAGAGGACTTTTTGAATTCTGCTGCTTTGTTGAAAACTATGTGAAGGTCTCCTTGGACCTCACTTTGAGAACGAGAATAAATAGCAGTCATGTAAGAACCAGTAGCCATTTTTATAAACAACTTTCTTTATTTGGTTATCTTATCCAAATAGAATCAAAGACTTTTTAACAAATATATCTAACTAGTATTATGAGGTTTTAAAGGTAATATCCTTTAAATTAACTTAATTAATGATCCAATTAATTAACAATTAAATAACGATCACGCAGAGATTACCACGATAAGAGATCCCAGAATTATATTCTATGTTCTTATTGAACATTTAATTTTAATTTCATTCGCAATAATAAGACTAATATTTACCACACTGCAATTCAGCTCAGCTCAGCTCAGCTTTTATCGGAGATTAAATCTTCCAACAAGAAGTATTCAATTTAACTTCACTATAACTTTCTGCTTCAATCTCTATCTCCTACTGCTCTAACTTTACTATTCCGTTTGACTTAAATACTTTATCTAATCTGCATAACAAGGAATCCTGTCCGCTTTTTAGAGTTGATTGGAAATAGGTAGGGAATTAAATTTCCCTAAAAAGGACGACTCAGAAGGTTAGTGATAAAGTTCCGTATAGATTTGTCACAACTAGTCCCACGGTTTTGGAATACAAAAAATGACATAGAAAGTGCTTCTAAAGATTTTACTTATTTCGAAAAGAAGGTAGGGAAGGAATTTGAAAGGAATGATAAAAATTCATAGGAATGATAAAATGATTAGGATAAATTCATAGGAATAATTCATAGAACGATTTACAGGAATGATAAAAATTCATATATAGCTCAGAGTTTTTTTTCTTTTTTCTTTTTTTGGTTGAGTGTATTTTTTTCTATTCTTCATTTGTTGTCATTTTCGCTTACCATGTGTAACAGGAGCTTTTTAATTTTTTTGTACGAATTCACTGAATGTGATGCTGGTTTATGTGTTCCATCATGCTCAGGATATATCACAGACAAGTTATAATTTATTTTTAATATATTGTAACTCAAGAGATTAAATTTTTTTGTTTTCATTTTATTATTTAATCCTTTTCTTTTCCTTCTTTTTCAAAATGTAACTAAGCAATTTAGGTGGAAAAACTCGCTTTTTCTTTTCTCCCAATAAACCACGTAACAACGCGTGCCTATGGGAAAAACGGTGGCACTGGGAGGCAGTGAATTTCGTAACTTTTCCACGGCAGTTAAGAGTTAAGGGAAAGAGTGTAAAAAATGCAATATCTCCTTGTATTAAATGTCTTCTTTTCCTAAAAGTAAATTTCATAACAGATATTTATAAATATATATCCCTCAAATTAATGATGTTTTAATAAAACATATTTTCTACATCGCGCGCGCGATAGGGAAGAAAAACAATAGAAAATGTATGTGAGAAAAGAATGTGGATGGGAATGAGGAAAAGGGTGGAGAATTGCCAGACAGCATTCTGTATTTGAAAATAAGCACATGTTTGGTATTCAACATAACAATCAATTCATCGTGGCAGATTTTGTAAGGGTAATTAAAAGGAAAAGAACACATGATCGGCCTACTAGGCAGAATTTTCTAAAAAATTGGGACATCTGTGAATGAGTTAAACTGAAACTGATCATCTAAAAAATTAAAAATCCAATTGAAAAAATTTCATGTTATAAAATCTCTAATTTTTTCAAAATATAGTTTAAGCAAATAATGAGTATTTATTCAAAGTTTCTTAGCCATCAAAAATTATTCAGATTTAAAAGGCTTTTATTTTTTAAATTGAATTATTTTCACATTTGAATACACACACATATATATATACGTGTGTGTGATATTAGTTTTAATTATTCACAGCGTAAAATTTATTAATTTGAAATAAATTAACTATATTTTTAGTTGTTAATATATATATATATATATATATATATAAAATTATATCTTAATATCTATTAATTACTCTGCTTTATAATGGAGGGCAACATCATCTAATATATTATACGTTTCTTCGAGTTTAAGGAGTTTTTTTTAATTTTTACTTTTTATACTTTTTAAAAAAATTTACTTTGTATTTACATTACTTGAGTATGACAAACTTTTGCTTTTTTGAGTGAGTGAGTGAGTAAGTATTAACGTTAAACTATTCAGCTGTTCGAGAGCTTTTTAGCGACGAACCTCGTAATTTTGAACTATGGTCAATAAATGAGGTCGGCACCTGAGCTGGTACCCCCTATACTAGCTTCCAAGCCGCGTCTGAGGTACGTCTTAGTCTCGACAATTTTAACTGGTATCTCCCCCTACACTGCGGGTCTTCAGCGGTATTAGGCTGGAACTCACTACACCCCGGCCACGAGTCCGTTACTTAGACCCTTAGGTTATTGCAGCCACTTGTTTTCTCTGAAGAATATTTCTTGACAATTTGATTCTCAAGTACTATCCTGTGGTTACCATTGTTTTGATGATTATAGGAAGATTTTTATTTTACTCTTAATTACTTTTGTTAGGTATTATATATTTTAGATATTAATTTCTCCGATTCTAAATTTATATCTTACGCACTTCTGAGAAAGTATATCACTGTTTTATATTGCAGAATTATGGAGTTGTGTTTGTACAGCCCCGGGATCTCTATGTTTCTTCAAATCCCGAAATATCTAATCCCGGATTTAATTTTTTCTGAATTATATATATATATGTTGAAATCTTTTCCTCGTCAAAATTTTCTAAGAATTTATTTCTCAATAAATTTATATATATATATATATTTATACGAGGGATATTCGGAAACTAAGGTCCGAATCGTCGTAGCTAATCGAATGTCGCGCAAACATTGAAATCTGCATGCGTACCAACTTCCGGCATACCTTGCTCGTCAAACGATGCCATTTGCATTGGTATTGTTGCAGTGTGGTAAGTACAGTGCTACTTCAAAATGTTTAAAACAATCGATCAGCCCGCTGACTGTGAAATACGGTCAGTGATTCGGTTTTTGACAGCAAAGAACGTTTCAGTAGCGAAAATTCATAGACAGATAAGCGACGTGTATGGCCCAAATGCGATGAGTAGCAGCAAAGTGCGTAAGTGGGTGAGAGCTTTCAAGGACGGACGGGAAAATGTTCATGATGAACCACGTTCCGGTCGACCATCAGTGATCACAGATGATTTGGTCAATGCCGTGGATGAAAAGATTCGTGAAGACCGGCGATTCACAATTTCAACTTTAGCATTGGAATTTCCGAATGTGGGTAGAACAACTTTGCACAAAGTCGTTTCCGAAAAGTTGAAATTTCGCAAATTGTGTGCACATTGAGTTCCCAGGCTGCTTACTGAGGAACACAAACTGAAAAGAATGACTTGTGCTCTTGATTTTTTGGATCGATATCATAAAGAAGGTGATCAATTTTTAGAGAGGATTGTCACAGAGGACGAGACGTGGGTTTCTCACATAACCCAGAGTCTAAACGTCAGTCAATGGCATGGCGTCACACAAATTCACCAGTCAGAGTCAAGGCCAAGCTGACAATCTCAACACGCAAGGTTATGGCAACCGTCTTTTGGGATAGACATGGGGTCTTGTTAGTCGAGTTTATGCAGCAAGGAACAACAATAAATGCAGCCGCTTACTGCGCTACCCTAACTAAACTTAGACGTGCAATACAGAATAAGCGACGTCTCCCTCTGACGTCTGGAGTTCTGTTGCTGCATGACAATGCCAGACCCCATTCTGCCATTAACACACAAAATCTGATCAGATCTTTTGGATGGGAACAGATTGACCACTCACCGTACAGTCCAGACTTTTCTCCGGGTGATTTTCACTTATTCCGCTACCTAAAAGAGTTTCTCGGTGGCAAACGCTTCGACACAGCTGACGAGATGAAAGAAGTTCAAGACTGGTTATCCTCACAGGCGGCAGACGTCTACGACTTAGGCATACAGAAGCTCGTAGAACGTTATGACAAATGTTTAAACAAATATGGAAAGTATGTAGGAAAATAGAGACACATGTAAGGAATTTAAAATATAAAGTGTTTTGAAAAAAAAAATCTGTAATGTTTTATGTTTTAAAAGTAAACGGACCTTAGTTTCCGAATATCCCTCGTATATATATATATATATATATATATATATATATATATATATATATATATATATATATATATGTAATAACTCCCTCTAGTATCCTTTTTATTAATTCTTTGTATTAATATTTAAAATAACTTTAACTCTTTGGTTTAAAATTAACATTGTAAGCTTAATCGTAATCGGCAAGTCCGAAGTCCCTGTCCCGCCCATTCTATCCAATCAGAACTACTATTACGTAATAATCACGCGCTTGCACTGTTGGTATAAAAGCAAAAATCTTGTGTAATAGCTCTCTTTTGTCTGCTTGCCTTCATCATGTAATCAGCCGGCTGCAGCGCGTTCTATGTTGGTCTTTGTCTGTGTTTGTGACATGATGTTTACTTTTTTTTATGTGCAATGCCGTTCTTACTGGATCTTTATGTGTTTCCAGATGGGAATAAAAAAGAATAAAGATTTACATGAGTGCCTCTTCGATGATACCGTACTCGATCATGCTCCACGTAACAGAGAAAATCACACCACCAACCATGCTCGACCTTTGGTTCACCACTGTTCAAATCAACCATTCACCACGACAAATTATGCACTGCTAAAGATTTAACGGTTCATATATATATTTATGAAATATGTACGTCGAATTTTTTTGAGTAATTATAAGTGCTATAAGTGAAAAAATTATGTGCAACTCTGATTCTTCGTTTGAGAGAACGTCGCACAGATCTGAGTGGTTTTCTGCAATACTTACGGAATGGTATAAGCAACGCCTCAGGAATAGATTTTGTCGCAGTTCCTTCTTCATTTAAATGCCGTAAATTAATAGTGGACCTGTTTGAAAGACTTGACGCGCTTCAAATTCCTTTGCATTACTAACAGCTCATGCAAATGGATCTTCTATTTCAAATGAGGTAGCACTTGAAATTGATTCTCATTCTGATTCAAACACTGAATCAATTTGTACACAAAAATCATTAAGTGTAGCAGAACTAGATAAAGTTATCAAAGAGGGTTATACATCAGTGCAGCCTATTAGATTTGAGGCACTGTCATCAAAAATTCAAAAAGGAATGTCTCTTTTTGAAAAGGGAGGAAGACTACCTGGAAAGAAAGTACTGTAAAATCCGGCGTATAACGCGCACCTGTACTTTCAAGCTGTATTTTTTAATTTTGAAGTATAGGGTGTTTTTTTAGAGGTATAGAACTTTAAATTGCAATAAAACAACGATGTATTATTCGATTGACATGAATTTTTTTATTCAAAAGATAATCTTGTGGCATTACATTTTAAATATGATTTCTGGCATAGGACTGCCACGGCTGGCTCGGATGTAGTCCAATCTGGACGTCCAATTTTCGATGACTTTTTCCAACATTTGTGGCCGTATATCGGCAATAACACGGCGAATGTTGTCTTCCAAATGGTCAAGCGTTTGTGGCTTATCCGCATAGATCAATGACTTTACATACCTCCACAGAAAATAGTCTAGCGGTGTTAAATCACAAGATCTTGGAGGCCAATTCACAGGTCCAAAACGTGAAATTAGGCGGTCACCAAACGTGTCTTTCAATAAATCGATTGTGGCACGAGCTGTGTGACATGTTGCGCCGTCTTGTTGGAACCACAGCTCCTGGACATCATGATTGTTCAATTCAGGAATGAAAAAGTTAGTAATCAGGGCTCTATATCGATCACCATTGACTGTAACGTTGTGGCATTCATCGTTTTTGAAGAAGGATTCCACCAGCCCATAAAACGCACCAAACAGTCAGTTTTTCTGGATGTAACGGTGTTTCGACATACACTTGTGGATTAGCTTCACTCCAAATGCGGCAGTTTTGTTTGTTGACGTCGCCATTCAACCAGAAGTGCGCTTCATCGCTAAACAAAATTCGCTTATGAAAATCGGGAACAACGGCAATCTCGTTTTGGGCCCATTCGACGAATCTACGCCTTGCTTGATCATATTTAAAATGTAATGCCACAAGATTATCTTTCGAATAAAAAAATTCATGTCAATCGAATAATGCATCGTTGTTTTATTGCAATTTAAAGTTCTACACCTCTAAAAAAAACACCCTTTATATTCGCCGTTTAACGCGCACCTCCTTTTATACGAAGAAACCTGAAAAGTACTTATGTAGTGTTCTTACGCTTTGCAGTCATTTATTCGAGGTATTATCCCAGGCTTGTGAATAAATAGCATATTTCTAGAATTATAACTCTTTAAATTCACTTATGTCATATCTTTAAAATAAACATTATTTCGATGTATGTAGAAGTCTTACTTTCTTTATGAACATCTCTCTTTTTTTTAAGCTATCACTTTTATAATCGGCGTATAACGCGTACCCGTAAATTTCGAACATGTTTTTGTGTTAAAAATGCGCGTTATACCCCAGATTTTACGGTACCCGCTATTTAATGACGATAAAGCATTCTAATGCAGAGACTGAGCGAGTCTTTTCTTCGACAGGACAATTTGTAACAAAAATAAGAAGCCGTTTGAACAATGAAACGCTGGATATGAGCTAAGTTTCTTAAAAAATTATTTACAGATACACAAGAAAAGAAGAAATGTTTTTTTTTAATTTTCTTATGTACCATTTTTATTTGTTTTTGTGATGTATTAAGCTTTGTTTTGTCTTGTTTCAATAAATAATAATATTTAACCAATTTTTTAATTATGTGTCCATTTTTGTTATCTAATTGCAACTATGATAATGTTGCATAAATAGTCCAATCCTATTCCCGGGATTGAAAATATAACACGGGGTTGCAAACACTATTATGGATTTTTATATTTTTAGGAATTAATAAAAAAAAATTGAAATGTGTGTGTGTATGTGTGTGTGTGGTAAAAGGTTTGCACATATCTGACTGAAAATGTAACTGTTTTAACATTCAGACAAGTATTAGTTCTTAAAATTTTTTTCATTCTTTTGAAATTTTGATTTATTTATAATTTTTCAAATTTATTCTTGATTCAGAATATTGCCGTATTTCATTCTCCTCAAAACTTTAGTAATTAAACAAAAACTCAATCAAAAGTTAAAGTATCATTTTTTGAACATTTTTCAGAGTTTTCAGCAAGGGAACATTGCAGGAAATTCTAAGCTTTTAATGAAATTTATGAATGCCTTCATTTACCGCAGCATAATTCAAAATACTTTTTTTGTTTGATCACCAGAATATTTTTGAAAATTTTTGAATTCCTTTCCAGCGTAAGTTTGTGGACAGAGAATTTTTAAAGATTTATAATTTTTGTATACTCAAAGCTTAAAAAAAAATTGCATGAATAATTTTTTTTTAGCTTAAAAATTTTTTATTTTGAAGTTTACAAATTTAAGGTAAGTTTAGAAATCACAGCATTGCAAAACTTAGATATCTGATCAAAAAACAAATTATAACGTTTGTAAGTATTATTTTAAATTTTAAATAATAATAATAAATGTTAATTTATGAAATACTAATTTTAAAAAGAATTTTTTTTTTACTTTTTATGACTTCAGCGTATGCACATTAAAAGTCATTCATTTCAAAACATTACTATTTATTTCAAAAAAATATATTGGATGTGTTGAACTGTAATTAGAGTTTTAAATTTTTCGAAATAATAATAATGCAAAATATAAATAACATTTTCTAAATTTCAATTAAAAATCATTTTGAGAATTCAAAATGATCCTGAAAAGTGGTGATCGAAAGAAAATATTTGCCTTGTGTATTTATAACAGTCAAAAACACTTAAAGCAAATCGTTCTTCCTACGAAAGTGCTTTGGCATTTGTTTCCTAAATTTACAGAAACACTCTTTCTTTTCTATGAATTATTCTCTTTATGGAATGCAATCTTCTTACACGTTACCGTTCGTGAAAACTTAGACTTCCAGAAAACTTATTGTAAATTGTTACTTCTTTACTCGTCTAGAGTCCTTGAAACAAAGAAGTGGAAATGTCTAGTTGATAAATAACGATCATTTCGAAAAAATATGCATTAAAGTATCTTGCATGTTTTGCGAATGTCTCTTGAAATTACTGAATTTGATGTGGAATGGGAACTGTCAAAAACACTAGATGCTGCTCTTTATACTTCGATGGGAGGAGAGACTAAAATAGGATCTCTTTCTTTTTTTTCCCCGACCGATACAAAATGTATTTATGATTGGATGCGCAAATATTTTAAGTAGTAATGTGTTTTCTGAATAAAAAGCTATCGAATTTCTTCGGGAACAAAAATAAAAAAAGATTAATTTATCTTGTATTTACTGTTCAATAATTGGAATGCATAATCGGATCTTATACTTATAGAAAAGGCTTCTAGAAACATATTTATCGACTCTGAATTCAACTTGGCAAAATTTACACGCTTCGTAATTTGAGTAAATATCAGATTAAGCTTAAACTAACATTCCCATTTCCACAGTAACCGCAATAGCCAAGTAGTCATGATCTCGAACTCGTGGCCATTTCTATTTTTACAATCGAATCGAATGTTGCACTTCAAAGGTACACCATGGTAAAAGAACTGTTACACATTAAATCTGTAGGAATTAAAATTCCTCAGTTGGTATATTCCAGAACAGGGGTGAGCAGACTTTTCCAGGGTATGGGCTACTTCTAATTTTTTCAAGGTGTTGCGTTTCACCCAGTGTCAGTAAAGCACACAAGGTCCACGGGTCTGGTCCCTCACATGATTTTTTTTCAATTGATTTTAATCCCATGTATATAGTACGCGAAACATAACTAGTTGTTATTAATAATTTTTTTATTAATTATTTATTCAGTAAATCAGTAATTATGTCTTCAGCTGATTATTTATTCAGTAATTTATTTTTTACTGTTTTTTGTTTCCGACAGTCTACAAAATCAAAAAAATATATTTGGCTGCCTATTGCGATATGTACGAGAATGGTAGGCTTTCAACCCTCACCCCTTCTTGAAAAATTCTTGTGTGCCCTAATGCCCAGTGTCGTAGGTGTGGTGAGGTAGGGAAAGGTCTACAATAATTATTTTATAACTAATTATAATAAATACGGGATATGTACTTACCTACAGAACTAAAACAAAAACAATTTACACTTTTGAAAACCGCGTTTAAGGCAAAGCGCACGAGATACAAACATAATAATAATAGCCCCAAATAATATGCAATGATGCGCTTATTATGAAACAATTCAAAATATATAATAAATAAATTAATTAAGCTTTTTTTATCTAAAGTTAATTTTTGTTCTTCTAGTCAGCTGAAGACTTATATATAGTCTGCGTACTTCAACCAATCTTGAATATTTCCCTATATAATTAACAGCTAAAAAGTCACAACTAACAGATAAAATTTTCAGGCGGTCACCTCAAAATGACTTTTGTGTGTGTGGTCCAACGGTCAATCGCGATCGACGTAAGATCTACCCCAGTTCTAGAAGTTTGGTGAGAGAGCTACCGACTCAGATAGCGTCTTCATAGCTTAATAGTGGTGAACTATGAAAAAAATTTTGAATTGGTATGATTCCTGTTTCATAACAAATTTTAGTTATACTTGCCTGTAATTTCTTGTAAATTGTTCCCGTCTAAAGTTGCTTTTGTGTACTTCCTGTAAACAAACAATATAACAAAAAAGTCAATTCTCCTACTTATGTCAATGAAGAAAAATTTTATTTTAGTTACTTTTTATTAAAAAGTTGCAATTAATATAAGTATGCATATACATATGACAGAATCACAATATTAGGTAATAAAATGGAAAGCGATTTTCCTTGCAATTTTCCATTTTCCTTTCTAAATATGGTTTAGGACTCTTATTTTTGTTTGTAACTATTTATTCAATATTTCAATTTAATTATTCCAATAAAATAATATAGTAAAAGAAACCACATTCTCAGAAATTAGGCACTCATAGGTGGGATTCAAGCCCACAACCTTTGGATTAGAAGACTAATATTTTCAATCTATTGCCCTTCTTAGACACAACAAGCGATTTTCCTTTTTATAAACGATGTTGGACTATTATTTTTGTTTGTTACTATTTATTCATTAATTAAATAGAATTAATGAATTAATATTTGAAAAAGACTGCATTAGCATCAGGTGTCATCTACTACACGTTTAAAAAAAGGTATTTGAACTTGAGTGGATGAATAAAAAGTATTTTAAAAGCGATTGAAAATTTGAACAAGATTAGGGAATAGAGTCGAATAATACTTGAAAGTCTAACATAACATCAGGTGAAAGATCGCTATGGTGTCTTAATGAAAGAGTTAAGCAATCTCTTCCTGCGGCCTGTCAGACTCGGAAAACGACCATTAGATTGCATTGTGATTCACTTGGCTTTCGTTTGTGCGTCACATCTTTGCAACAACATTTGTTGTGCACATAAGAAGTTAATCACAACCCCATGGAGGTTTTGCTAAGATTTCCCTCTGCTGCACATGAAATAGAATGATTACGGGTTGACACAGATAGTAGTGCAATAGATCCTAATTCCTACACAAGAGTTCTCGTTGTTGCTGTGAGACCCGTCATTGCTGTGTGCATCTCGAGCTCGGAGATGTGATCAGGCTTGTGCACAATCCTTTTATCTGATTGATACTTCCCTTCTACATATCCACCGTAGATTTACATCAATGTTTACTTCTGTGAGGATTTATTTCTTCCAATACGAGCTCTGATTTTTCGTAAGATAATTCATAGTCTGTATCAACCATAATTTTATATTTTGTAAAATTCAGAAACTTATTAAGGGGACAGGGCACGATTTACGCAAAATTTTTTTATTTAAAGATTTTCAATTTTTTTTTTTGTTACCTCCTATGTGTGTGTATACTATGTAAAACAGATTTTGTGCTCGAAATTTCATAAATCACTAGCTATTTAATTTTTTAAGGAAAAAACTTAAATTTATGAAGTGATTTTAAAAAAAAGTGCTACTCTCTACTCTCTCTCTCTTTCTACTCTCTCTCTACTCTCTCTCCCTACTCTCTACTCTCTCTCACTCTCTCTCTACTCTCTCTCTCTACTCTCTCTCTCTACTCTCTCTCTACTCTCTCTCTCTCTACTCTCTCTGTCCTCCGACAAAAATTTACGTACACGCAGAAAAATTTGATTTACAAATACGTCATACAGTGTATAACAAAAGTTCGTATGGGTTTTGCGATAACATGATTGGTATTCGTACAATACTTCTTGTTATGAATGCTTATTAAAAATTCCTTAAAAATGTGCGAATTCTGAGTTCAATTATTTATTAAAAATATAAGTATTGCTTTGATTCACACAAAAATGCATACCAACTTTTGTTACATGTACTATTACCGGTACGTAAAAAACAAATTCAAAGTATAAGCACAATAGAAAAAAGCCTTAGCATTTTAAATGAAAACGAACTAGTTATTTTATCTTTCTGGGATAAGTTAGTTTAAAGTTTTGATTTGCCATCGGGATATGAATAAAAAAGAATGTAAAAGCTATCATAATTTAGTGTTTTTTAAGTTTAGAGGTTTCAAATTTTTTGAGGTCATAGAAAAGTATATAAAGAATAGTTTAGGCTAAAAAAATTAGATTTGGTTTTTTTGACCGATTTTTGTCAGTTGAATCGTGCTGTGTTTCCTTAAACTGATTTCCACATTTTTTTAAGACGCATATTGATACATCACGCGAAAAAAAGAAAGTGTAAGGAAGCACATTTCTGGCACTTAAATGCAGTCTTATGTTCTCTCTTTACATAAAACTACTAGTGCACGTTATTGGTACAATGTTGATCATTTACGAAGCTATCATTGCACTCCAGTGTTAATCATTTGCATATTTTAGGAAGATCTATCATTTATTGAAGATTCGATTCATCTAAGATAACAAGGTTACTGATCGTTTGAAATAACATCATAACATAGTTTTGTATGTTTTGTAAAGGCTTTTCTCATTTAATTAATTTTTTTTAAAAAAATCGTTATTATACTTTTAGATAGTTTATTTGTTATTTTGATTCATGAAGAAAGATATGTAACAGTATCATTTCATTGAATGATAAATTAAATTTTTACGTCTAACGCTGAAATAAGAGTGTCATAATTGTGGATGACATTGTATTTTGCGGATACTTTCTTTCCCGTAAAAAGATATAAATAAGAGTAAAAACAAGTAATATAAAAAAATTAAGACAATTCCTACTTATAGGTCAACAAAGAAAATTTTATTTCATAGTTACTTTTTCTTAAATAATTACAATTAATATAAATATGTACATATATATGACAGAATCACAATATTAAGTGGCAAAATAGAAAGCGATTTTCCTTTCTATATATGGTATTGGCTTATTATTTTTGTTTTTTACTACATATTCATTCATATATCACATTCTCAGAAATCGAACCATCCCCGGTAGGATTCTAACTCACGACCTTTTAATTAGATGTCCAACGCGCTATTCATTATTGCGCTGAGGTCATACACCGAGCGATTTTCCTTTTTACATAGGGTATTGGACTATTATTTTTTGCTTGTTACTATTTATTCATTAATTAAATAGAATTAATGAATTAGTATTTGAAAAAACTGTATCAAGATCAAGTGTCATCTACTACAAGTTTAAAAAAAGTTATTTGAACTTGAGTGGATGAATAAAAAGTATTTTATTAACTATTGAGAGTTTGAACAAGATATATGTATTAAAAAATAAATATACACATAGGAAGAGTGTGAACTAATTTTATATAGGGATTGAAAAAGGAAAAATTAAAGATTTTTAATTTTAAAAAAGCTGAGTGTTGGGGGAGGTGTTTTCTTGGAGGATGGGTCAGTTTATTGCTAAGTCCTTTTAGATTAACTGGGTCTCTTTGGGTATTCCCCTAATAGCCTTCGTATTGCTTTGTAGCTAAAAATATTCAAAAAGTCACCTTGAAACTGTATCAACAACGTAATTATAAATCGAAATAAGAAATTCCATCTAACTTTTGTGCATTACATATTTTATCAACAAGTTACTGATATGAAATTAAATTCGTTTCTAGAAGTAGGACCTTAGAACAAAGGAAGAGTTATATTTTCAGAACAATGTACTAAAAAAGAAGCAATTATACCTTTCAATGAACATATTTTAATTACACATACATTAAAGCTATTAATCTTAATGTTTTTGTATACAGTTATGTAGAAATTATTTCTTCTTACAACATGAGTTGTAAGAAGTTTAATTAATATGTAATTTAAAAGAAAATGACTGGAATAAATTTTATCATTGTGTTGGTTTTGCTATCTTATTTTCAATAAATTTTACAGATGCAAATCTTATAGGTTTTTTTTAATTTAATCCCTTGAGGAAATAAATGTTGGACGACAGTTGTCGTTCATTAATGAAACTAAAAAGAGAAAGATAATTCTTTTTTAACAATAATCCCGTTCAAGACAAAAGCGTTAATTGTAACCGTTATATTTTTCTGGTTGGAAAGTTTCCAAAATATGATAAATTGCCTTCTTTTTATAAAATTAGAGTGCATGACAAATGAAAAAAGCAAACAAAAATGAAACACTCTTTTCAAGAACTGTAAAGCTATTTCAGAACCAATTATACCATTAGTATTATATATTTATTAGAAGAGTTTAATTTTAGTAATTATAATGGAAATATTTCGTGTAGTGTGGTTAATTACAACATAAAACACATTTCTTTTCTGTGTCTTTTGGAATAAAAGAAACTGCTTTATCAAGCATTTATGTTAGGTTGTTCTAAAAAAAACTTTTTCATGGGCCAAAGCTAAAAAACAAAAACAAGCACGTAAGTATATGCTTTTCCGTAATTCAATGCATGGTCATATTAAAAACTTTTATTTGTCAACATGCTTAAAAAAATCATTATGATAAATGTTCTGTTATGTTTGTACTAAAAGTACAGATCACACATAATATGAAAAACATGCATAAAGAAAGATCAAAAAGAAATTCTAAGGCAAACAAAGGAAATTTTTATGTTTGTATTAGAACTAAATCAACTGTACTCAAAGTGATTAAGCTGTATATACATTAGTTATATGTTATTTTATTAAAATGTAAGATCCCAGTAAGTGTGTGAGAGTGTTTATTAAAGTCACTTTATAAAGCAACACGAGGACTTTGGGCGAATTGACCTCGTAATTTTGAGCGTCTGTCACGTAACGAAGACGACACCTAAACTGGCACCCTCTCACCAAATTACCACACTAAGCCATTAGGAGACTTTGAGCCTCGACAGATATAACATGCATCAGCCCCTATACATGGTGTTTCTTCAGTAACACCCGGACTCAAACTCATGTCACACCAGCCACAAATTCATGACTATAACTCAAGGGTCGTCAACCTTGTAACTGTTATATGCCAAACCAATTTACCAATACAATTCAAGGTGAATCACAGTAGGAAATATATGAAACAAATTGATTCCTTCGGTAATGCATGTAGAGTTAGGGTATAGAAGGGAAGAATGTGGGGGGGGAGATTTAGAGTTTTGTTATACATTAATTACACATTACCATAAAAATAAACAACATAAACAATAAGTATTCCTTCAGTACAAATTTAAAAAATTATAATTGTACATATGCTCTGTGTTACTATATACAACTGCAACAATTACAACATTTTGTGTTATTATTGTGTACATATGTTTAGTGTTAAAAGTATTTATTTTTAGACAATAAATAAAGAACATAAAACCTAAGTACTCCTTTAATATAGTTAAAAATTAAAAATAATACCGCACTACTAGTCATACATCGATATGACAAATCGAACAAAGGAGAGAAATGTGTGAGGCGCAGAGAGATTTACTTTTATCTGATAATTTTGTGAAGTAGTACAGACCAGTGATCCGCAACCCCCGGTCCGCGGATCAAATGGTGCCGGGCCACCTAAAGAACACTAAACTATTGCCATTTTATTTAAAATGGTGCTTTTTTTCGGATTTGCGCAACTTTCCACAGAAATCACTTAAGATTCCACGTTAAATCACTTTTATTCATTTTTAGTGTAACTATATTTTATTCTGAAGGCATATTCAAATGCAACTAAATTAAAATTGTTAAATCAAAACAATCTAAAATATAAACAATCAACGTGTCCCACCCTCAGCGGGCCGCGGTAAAATTATCAAACATTGACCGGTCCGCAGCAATAAAAAGGTTGCGGAGCACTGGTATAGACTGCTACTGAGAATTGTACCGTGTGCTATGGTTGTTGAGTCTGCCATAACCACTAGGCTACTGCAGCTTCATGAAAAATCTCAAAAACTTAAAGATACATTATCACTAATGATCACCTGATTCGTAGGTGCGAATGTGTCTAAAATTATAATCACGTTTTATAAGGAACTATGTCACTTTGAAACGTGGGAACTGTGAAAAACTATGAACGGAAAGTGAAGTTGTTTGATGTGTATAAACAACCATTTACACTAACTATTTTCCAAAAGCATAAATCTCCGAAAGAAAATAAATCATATTTGAACAACTCTCGAGAAGATCCCATTTCAAACAAAATAGCTAGTTGGTAGCCTCATAAACTTGTTTTTAAGGTCATGTTGTAAAGCAAAAACTCCCTATACGAATAATTTTTTTTAAAAAAAACCGTGCTACAGAGAGCATTAAAAGTAAAACATTGTTAAATAAAAATATGTTGTTCGACAATTTGCGTTAATGAATTTCGTTTTACTTTTTACCCACCACAGAAAAACTATTATTTGGCGACGTCCCACTGAAGTATTTCTCCTCACAGCTTGATTTCAACTGTAAATAATGGTTATGGTCACGAACTCATGTCCAGCGTATTGCGAGTTCGAGTCCTGAAGCCATTGAAGACTCGTCGTGTAAACTGACAGTTACACGTTAAATCTGTCGATGCTCAATGTCCTCTTGTTGGCGTGGTGTGGTAGTTTGAAGAGCAGGAATTATCCCAGGAGTCATTATCGTCACTTAATCGAGACGAGGTTTCTTTATAAATGTGAGGTTAATATAACTTTTCACTCATTCCACCTAAATTCGTGAAGATAAGTCAGTATATTGATTGCTTACTTTTTATTTTTCATAACTAAATGCTCAATTTCCATAAATTTATTTCAGCGTGCAATCTTAAACTATTTTGCTTCGTTTACTATGTGAAGAACAATGCTTAGATTTGAAGTTCAGTATTCGCCTCAAAACAAGTAATTTTTGCAGAAATTTGGTATAACTTAGGCTCACGATAAAGCTAAAAATAATTCTTTTGGCTTCACGTACTTTTTTGTACACTTCAGTTCTGATACTTTATCCCGAAATAGTTTTACTTCCCTGGGAAATTTTGCAAAATAGTACTTGAAGAGTAAAATTATGAGATGAATAGAATTTCTTTTAAAAACAATGAAGCTATATTATGCAAATAAGCGCATGCGAGCGATATTATATAAATAAGTGAATATTTTTTATTAAGCGATATTATATAAATAAGCGAATACATGTAAAAATCCCTTTTAATGGCAGTTTTAAATAGCTTCTTTAAAAAGTCTTAAAATTTATATTTCTTAAAAAAATATTTAGCCATTAAAAAGGAAATGTAAATAGAGCAGCAGTTCCCCCCTCCCTTTTCTATTAGCGTTTCTTGAGAAAAGAGTGCAAGGGATTGGAAAAAGGAGCTCTTTTTTTTACGAAACTTCACGTCAAATTATGGAAAATTCACACTCATGTCGTCCTCGTCCCTTGACCGAGGTTCAAAACTATAATGTCCTTCGCAAATAGCCCTCATGTAACTTTATAGTGCTACGTTAATGTAACTCTCACTCGCTATCTCGAGCAATCCTAACGCAGCAGTCAGTCAAAAATGTGAAAATCTTCCAGAATTTCTTTTTTTATCCCATCTGATACCTTGGCCTTTCTTTTGATGTTCCTGATATGGCTGGTGATGTTGTTTCTGAAGATAGGGTTTCCTTCAAAAGCCTTAAGGATAGCAAAGCACCTGTTCTTGACTTCGGCAGCAATGCTTTGTGGAAGATTATTTATTTTAACTCTCCTAATATTATATGTAGAACCAGAAACTATGTGGGCATTTTTCACATTTTCTTGTGGCCGCGGTAGCCGAGTGGTATAGGTATCGGGCCATGGCTTGCCTTGTCACGAGTTTGAGCCCAGTACCACTAAAGACCCGCCGTGTAGGGCAGCGATGCACGTTAAATCTGTCGAGAGCTTAAACGTTCTCCCGTTGGTGTGATGTGGTAGTTAGGAGAGGGGGTGCCAGCTAGGTGTCGTCCACGTCACTTGACCATGGTTCAAAATTACGTGGTCCGTCGCCAAAAGCCCTCGTGTAGCTGAACAGTGCGACGTTAATATTCAATCAATCAATTCACATTTTCTAAATCACTTAAGAGATGTCAAAGTAAAGTTAACCTCCTTAATACACACCTATTCTGAAAAAATCCTGCAAAAAAAATAATATTTTTTATTTAAGAATACACATTATGTATATAAAACCTGGTGGCCCCTAAAAAAAAAAAAAAAATAAAAACAATTAAAGTTTTATTTTAATTTTGGATTTTGGTCCACGTTACAGATCTTGCACGTACATTGACTTTTATTCTCTTCATTTCAAAATAGCTGTTTTGCAAAACACAAATTTTTACTGATAAAATATTTATCAGTAAAAATATATATCATTAAAAATATCTATTTATATTTTTTCAACAGAAATAATAATAGTAATAGAGTTGATTTTAAAAAATTATTCAAAATTTTCTTTTGTCTGATGTAGTTGGAATCAAGATGTAGTACAGAGCAAAGCATTGCAATTATTACACACGTAACGACTCTGTGTTTTCTTTTCCTTTTTTCTTTGCTATCCCCTTTAGCACAGCACACAGAGAAGTATCTTGTGGGAGCTTCTTTTTTGGTGTAGGGGGACCAACCATAAGATTAGTCATAGAACTCCAGATAGCTATGGTAACTTTGTATAAGTCCTTCTACTAATTTGCTTCTGAAATCTTTTTTTTCCACATCAATTTTTTTATACAAAACATATGCGCGCCAAATGCTAATGTCTAGATAATGAAAGATTACTTTTTATAATATATATATATATATATATATATATATATATATATATAAAATTTATTAAAATTTACGAAATCATAACGACGTATCATAATCAGTCTCAAGAGTGCAGATGTTGATCGCTTATATTCGAGAGTGGAAATTACGAAAGCTTAAAATACGACTTCGCTCGAATTACCTCGATTGTGCACATTTTGGTCAGTTTAGCGTGATTAAATTAACTCAATCGCGCACGTTAAAGGGTTAATTCTAAAACCAGGTAAGGGTCCTTCGTCTGTTTTTCCACACTGACCGATTTGTGTGTGACTTACATTCAGAAAAACTGCAAATCAAGTTTTTACTTACAAATAAAAAGTTTTGATTTCCTCTGTTAGTGTTATTAATCAAAATCAGCAATGTTTTCCGGAGAGCTGAAGCTGTAAAAATGCCATAACTTAATAATGTTCGAGATCTTAAAAAAAACTAGCAAAGCCATTGACACTTTGATACACATTAAAAACAAGTTTAATACACTCGTGTAGATTGATCGATATTTTTTTAAATATTAAATACTAATAATATGCTGTCAGTTTTGTTCCAAATTTATTATATTCGTATCTCATAGACCGTAGGGTCATTTTTAACAGTTATGATAAGCACCCAGTTCTACAAGTCAAATGGATCTTCGACCTAATTTGTGGAATCCGCTTTGATTCTATTCTATATTTAAATTCAGACAAGATTATTATTCAAGCTTTCACCGATGATTATTCATATATATATATTGATTCATCATGTATTAATATTACAAAACTTGCTATAATATTAGTTTTATTGCTTGCTTTCTTAATATTTTCTCACAAAATTTTAAGTGAACTTTTACTTTTGTGGAATAAAAACATTTATAGAATTCCCTTTATTTTTTTTATCAGAACTAAATGTAGTTTATGAATTCTTCGGTTTTAAAGCTGTCCCACAACTCTTTTATATAACTAATTGCTATAATTTAGAGTAAATCCTTTCTCCGTATGTTTAAATCGTTTTAAAAATATTTATATATTTAATTCTTTATTTTTTCTAACTTTTTTTATAAAGAATTAATGTATTTTACGTGAATAAAATGACAATCATTTTTATACATAATTTTAAACAAAGGAATTGTCTTACGTGAAAACAAAGTAATCTATAAGATTTTTTTAGATAAATATATAAGACCTATCAATATATATATATATATATATATATATATATATATATATATATATATTTAGAATTACAGATCAAGGATTTTTTTCACTTATTTTCTTAAGATCTCTCAGACCTTAAGGAAATCCAAAAGGTTTTATACGATTTTTTTTGTTTTAATCGAATATTCTACTTTTAAATAATTACGTCCCGAGAAATAGCCAAAATAGAGGTGTGCTAAAATGATCGTTACGAAATAATTACCATGAAATCATATGATTTATGGAATCATTGCATATAGCTGAGAGAGCATATGGATCAATTGCTCAACCACAGAAAATATCAATCTAATTTAAACTATTTCATCTCACAGTAGTCATTGTTTATTGAGTACTTCGTCAACAACTATTTAGCAAAGGGGATAAAACATGTTTCACAAACGGATGTAATATCACATGATCTATTTAGAGCATGGAAAGTGACGAAGGAAAATAAAACCAACACACACCTTTTGCACACACACACACACACAAGAGGGAAAATAATTTTCCCACCTCCCTCTGAGGAAGATTTCATCGAAAATAGAAATGGACATAGTCGTTATTCTTAAGCCACGTAATTAATGGGAAAGTAACCCAGTATGTATGGACGACGACCTACTATCGTTCTCTTCTTTCTTTTTCACCCATCCATTTTCAACCAGGATGTCCACCTGCAGAAGAGATATTTCTAACTCTCGAGGAGATTTAGTAGGTCAGTGAGATAAATCCATCTTGCCCTTATCGTCGTCTCCTACCTATGAGGCAGTAGGCTTTCCACTTCCTGATAGAACGCGGTATTGATAACCTCTCTCTCCCGAAGCATTTTGTTACAGCGACAGACGTACGTGCATTATCTCCTGTAGCGGTTCTAAAACTTTCCGTTACTTTGGTAGGAAGGGAGTTTAAGCATTTAGCTAAAAATGGCTCCAAGCCAAGGACTGCGGGTGTGTGATACAGAATTTCAATTAATCATCAGTAAATCTGTTCGTGATGTGAGCTCATTGTTAGATGGCGTGAAATTGAATATATCCGACTTGCATATACTCGAAAATGTTTTAAACTAGACTGTTGTAAATGTATTGCTTGTCTTTCAGACCTTTTTATTCACTGTCCAGACAAGTGTGTGTGTATTTGTGTGTGTTATTTCGAGTTAAATATGCTCTTAGGTTATCTGAGACGAGTTGTTTCTAAAAGATTGAATAAATAGTATTTTGACATTGTTTTTAAGTATAAATTGTTATTATTGTTATTCCTTTATTTAATTTTTAAAAAATCACTATTTCTTCCTCAATGTTGATGAATTTAATTAGATGTGCAGAAAAATATATGAAAACGTATATTTATTGTTTAAAATATCAAAAATTATCTTTGGGGTATTTTTAATATTTTCTCTTGGGGAATTCACAATAAAAATAAGGCATCCATGCTATAATTAGCATTTAATTTTGAATTTAACATATAATAATGCATTATTATTTTTCTTTCAAGCAGAGTTTCTGAATTTTTTCTTCATTATCAGTTGACAATGAATTTTAAAATGACAATAGAAGGGAATTATATCTGATAGTATGTTTAACCCATTATTACTATTTTAATTAACTGAAATGCTAGTAATTGTTTACTAGCTCATGATATGAAATAACAATGAAAATCTAATTAAAAGAAATAATTACTTAAAATTAAAAATATTGATTATAAGTTATTATATATTAATTTTAAATACTTTTAAAAAATATATATATACTCATTGATTCTTTTATTTCTCCGATTATGCGTATTTATAAAACGGCTGATACTTCTTTTATCTGAAATAAACTACTTCGGATTATTTTCAAACGAAATTTGGCCGGGTCTTCAAAAGATATTGCACTGAATATGGGTATATAAAAGCAAAGAATAAATTTATATCTTATAAACGAAGCGAAATTAATAATTAATTGTGCGAAGGATGTCATCTAGCATAGAGAAATGTGTTTGATGCATCTTATCTTTCAAGGTACCTATTAAGAATTTAATATTTCTATAACAAACAATGGAAAATCCCTTAACTTTAAATTCTTTTCTTGTAAATGTGGATGATTCCATATTTAAATTTATTATCTGTAATAAATTGGAATTTTTCGATTTGAAATATATCTATGTTTTTTATTTCCTACTATTAGCCCACACTTTCTATATATTTATTTATCTTGGTGGAATTTTCAATCGTTAATAAAATACATTTTAAAGCACTCAATTGAGCTGAAATTTTATATACATGATTATTTTTGATGGCAATACAATAATTTTATTATAATTAATAAAAATTAATTGATTAAAACTAATTGTTTAAAGAATTACAAATACAGCCACGTTGGCATCATTTTTGGTGACTTAGCGACCCTTTTGGCGATTTGTGTCAAAACTTGAAAAGGTTTTTTTCTCACGTTTTAAAGCATTTAGTTAAACTGAAATTTTATATACACGATTGTTTTGGATGACAATACGATACTGTAATGATAATTAATAAAAATTACTTACCACACTTAATGTTGTGATTCTATCATATGTATATACATATTTATATTAATTGTAACTATTTAATAAAAAGTAGCTAAAATAAACTTTTTCTTTGTTGATCTAAGAAGGAATTGACTTAAAAATTTTTTTTACATTTAATTTTTAATTGTTTTGTAGAGGGAGTTGTAGAGGGAAAATATTGGTCCATGCTGATTAACAAGTGATGACCATATAATATTCAATTTTTCAAGCATTTCATCAACGCACTGGTAATTTAATAGATACAGTTGAATTTGTTTCTACCAGTTCTTTCAGAGCATCTTATTTCACAAGGGTTTGGATCTTCCATTGCCAGAGCAAAACTTTACAAATCATCATTGAACTTTTCGAATGTTAATAGTATTTTCTCTAAGTGCCTGGTTTACAGTGCATGTTTTGCAGCATTACTTCTAAGTTTACATTGATATAAAGAATGATACAAATATCGGTTGAATTTATATCCTTATGAAATTCAAAACAAGCAACAAAATGGAATATTTTTGAGAAAATCTTTGTTGAAATGTGACTCTGGCAATAGGCAATATGAATATAAATGAGATGATGCCAAAAACAAAATCGTTACGAAAACAGGGAAACAAACGTTCATATATAAAGAAAACCCGATATTTCATATGTACAAATCTAATGCTCACAATTCTGTAATATACTTTCTCAGTGCTATTAAAACTTCTTCAACATTTTAGGGATTTTTTCGACATTATTTACTATTAATTAAACCTTTTAAGGAACTGAATTTTGTCAGCCAACTTCTTAATAAACATAAATTTTTAACTTTTTTACGTGCATAATCACATATTCTAATCTTTTGACAGCGGAATGTTACTTGATGGTATTATAGTATAAAGCGCGGCTGATGAACGTTTATGCTGTCGAGGCTCCAAGTCCTCCCCTTATTTTCGATTTTTGAAGAGATGGTTGCCAGCTAAGGTGCCATCCTTGCACTTGCCCAAGATTTGTCCCCAATAGATGTAGCTTCAACATTAATAAGCAATGAATTAATTAACTATGATATTATAGTTCCCCGATTTATTTTGAAAAAAAATTGTCAACATTTTTACAGATGATTGATACATCTACTTTTAACTGATAAGCTTGTCGCGATTCTTCGGAAATCTTTTTCTTGCGTTCCAGATGTTCAGTTTTATGTTTTATGAACTCATGGAACTAAAAATAATGACTTTAAGTAAAATTAATAGTTCTTAAGCTTCATTTCCATCTGAGTTGGTCTCGGTGTACTCATTTACTAAAAATACATTTCAGATGATAGTGTCACCTATCAGAAATGCATGATGCTTTTCTTTCTACGTTTAGGAACAGGAATCATTTTACGTATTTCAGGAAATTATTACTACGATGTATTTTATTTTTAAACACATCTGAAGCCCTCCCAGCCAAGTATGGTGGTTATCACACTCAATTTGTCATCGAGTGGGCTTGGGTTTGAGTCTCGAATAAGGCATGGATGTATCTTCGAGAAAAGAAGTAAGACTTTTGCCTGAAATGGAATCCCGTCTTCTTTCTGTTCCATGCTGAGGTCATCGTTTGTAATAAAATCTATATTTTTCTGTGATTGTATTTTATGTTTCTGTTCGTCTGCCTTTCGTATGTATCCCACGATGAAACGCTTGATAACAACAACGCATCTGAATTCTCTATATATAACAGCAAAAATTCTCTATAGGAAATCCGTATATTGAAAATATTACATCGATTATATTACTGTGATAGTTACAAAGATTACAGCATTTCAAATTGATTACATAGGGAAAATTTCTCTACTTCCATTCGACTAAAAAAATCCTTTACACAAACCCTACCATCTTCTCTAAGTTTGTAAAAAGAAGAAGAAAAGAGAAAATCACTCACATCGAAAACCAGTGATTAATCACGCTGCCCAATGGTTGTCGGCCAGATAAACAAATGCAACAAAAAGAAAGAAAGCCCTCACCACCTGCCCATCACTCGGAGGCGCAGAAGTCAACAAGACAAGAAGAAACCATCAGGTGAGAAGATGACCCGATAAAGAACTTCATAAGAGGCGATGAAGAAGAAAAAACTAACTCACTGGTGACCTTGTTGGGGTTTGTGTTGTTTTTCTGTGAGGTCGTAAAGACGTGAGAATAGGGCGGAGTATAGACCCGACGGGAATGGGATGCACGTAATTACACTCGACGAAGACCGACAACGAACTTTTTACTTCCAACTTCAGAAAAGTTTTAAAGTGCCTCTGAATACTTTGGGATAAGTCGTTAAGGTAAAAGTAAACTCATCTAAGGTAATTTCCAGAACTTCCATCGCTGGATGTTCTTCGAGACGGAGAAATATCAAACCGGAAGAGGGATCTTAAAAAAAAACAGCGTAAACCTCTAATGGTGTTGGTTCATCAGAGATAAATGTCTTCATAAGCTATTTTAAAAAAATTTCTTCGATAAATGCAGTACGTTGGGATATAAACTGTAAAGAATTGTTAGTTTGAAGCGCTTGAAAGATTTTTGAAAGTTATATTTTGGAACATATATCTTAACGGTTTCTTGTAGGCTTAGTTTTATATATTATCCAGTGTCTCTGAAATTACCAAGTTGCCATTAACAGCATGAGCAAAATTTTTTTATTTTTTAATTGATGGTTTGTTTTAAAATATCTGAAACCCCTATTTGATATAATTCGTAGCATATTAATACATTCAGAATTCCTAAAAAATAGAATTTATTGCAGCTAAAATAACATTTTGAGTGCAACGATATAGTTCTGTGTTTATGTTAAAGATAAATTATAATAATGAAATAGATTTGTATAAAAAATAATTTTTTAATTTATGTATTTAAATAAGATATAAATTCAATATTTAAAAATATTAAAAAAAACATACAAGAATATTTTTTGTTTAAATAGTTATTAAACATTGATTAGGAGTGATATCTTATTTTATATAAGGAATAATGGATGGCTCTTACAAGTTTGTGCCTTGAAAAGGAAACTAACATTATTGTTTTAAAACTTAAAAAAAGTTTAATAAGATGTGGAGAAATCAATTTTCTTGAATTCCTTAAAAAATAGTTCTATAAGTGCAGTTCCCTAAATAATGTAAAATTTTGAAAACTCCTAAGTCTAATTTATTTTAATTAAATAATAAATCAATCACTGTATCTTAATTGCATGTGTGTGTATTTGATAATAATTCTTATAAAAGATCTTCATAAAGAGAAGTTTTGAGCATTGAAATCAGTTATTCTGCCTTATACATAATATTATATAATACATGATAATATGACAAAAATTCATATGCCGAATCTTGATTTTTTTACAAAACTGTGTTAAAGCCATGGATTCTACAATTCAAATATACTTAATGTATCATCTAACAGAAAAAGATCATCTTATCGTAGCGCTAAATGTGTGATCATACATGAAATGAAGATAAAGTGCAGCATCAAAGACATTATACATCTGTACTGCTCAAAAGTTTAATATGTTTTAAAGAATTTATTGAAAGATTTCACGCATGGAAGACATTGATTTGGCCATGTTTAGAAAGTAATTCACTGTACTAGTTTGTACATTTGTAATTTCCTCATACATTGTGCTACAGACGAAAACAGACCGACAACCAGTGGTAAATTATTCACTATCTAGTTAATCTGTCTTTGGGTTTGTGCTCTATATTGTCTGAATCTATTCTATATTGTCTGAATCTTGTTCTTTTTATATGTATGACGCAGAAGAAGTCTGAATTTCGCATACAAATACACACTGATATTACTTATCAGTACAACAAAACAAAGGTATAGGTATAGATTCTAGATATATTATAATATCTTTATAAAAATGATGTAATTTTATATAAGGAAACACACGTATGTCTCTCTTTCTCTCAACATTCCTAATCACAATGTCTTAAATCTTCCTTGTCTGTTTACTCTGAAATACATCTGCATACTCATGGAGGTTTTCTTCAACTTGCTTCTGGTTCCGTGTTTGTATTATTTAATTGATGCTAGCTGTAAATACAGCGGTTGTACTGAGACGACTAAGAATAATGGTGAGTAATTGGCAACATGTTGTTCAAAGAGGACAGACAATATTGTATTTTAATTAAGGTTTTATTGTAAATAAAATATACAAAAAGGGCATATTAATCCTTTAACTGGCCATTTATTTCTAGTAAAGGTATATTAAAATATTTTCGGAATTGAGATTGATTTATGAAAAGAAACTCATTTAGCTTATTAGATAAAACTAATTTGATTTTTAAAACCATTTTTAGGGGGTAAGTATACTTATCACCACCATTTGGGCCTATTAAAAATTAGAAAACTTAATAATCCCTTTTCCTTTATGTATTTTCAAAATGTAATTAGAAAATACTACAAACTGAAATTGAATTATAGCTTTTTTTTATTCATATATGGTAAATTACGGTATTTTTTTCCGTAACACTTTGGAAAACACAGAGATACACACAACGGAACATCGCAAGTTTTTCACACGTGTTCTCCTTTGATGTGTTCTAGTAGAGGAGAAATGGCAGCGCCTTATGTACTCCCTAAATTTGCAATATGTGGCTACCAAAACTTTATTCTATCTTACTTCTTCTGTAACCCTTTTTATTGCCCAAGAAACTTATGGGTCGTCTCTTTCGTTTTTTTCTGACTTGAAAATCCTGAAATCAATTGGCGTGCTAGCCGAAGACGAAAACCTCCTAGGTCTTGAGAAGCCATATCTATTCTACAAAATTTCTACAAAATAAGGGAATAGACAATTGCCAGAGCAAGGAGAATGTAAAAGACAGGGGACATTGTTATTACGAGGCTAGGGTAACAAAATGTGGAAGCGTTTTATAAATTTTTTCAGTTTTTCTGATATTATTAATAAATGGCAACACAAATGGACAGTGAGAAAGTAGCTTCCCATGGACATTAAAAAAATTAATGCAATTTGGAGGAAAGTATACTAACCAAGGTCTTATGAAGGGTGAATGTATCGTTTTTAAACATTTTTAACACAATTATTTGTCCCCAAAATCAAGAAAATGAATCCAGAATACTCCTATGATTACAAAAAATAAATGTTTTTTGATGAAGGATTGCATCAAATCAGCCCAATGGCGGTTCTCTGAACATGCGTAGGATATATCAAGGAAACTAATTTCTGTATAATAACCTTCGTTAAACTTCCTTTCAAAGGTGAAGCTAGCTTCTTTTCAAGAAAAAGTCTTTCTAACCCACACAAATGGTGTACAAATTGAAAAAAAATTGCGTTCTTTGTGGTATTGCGCATCTACAATATGACCACACCTTTCTCGAATGTTCGCGTGTATCAGTATTTTTTTTTATTCTTTAAAAAATCCTATTTTTTGCAGAATTTCTATAATTTTCAGTTCCTTTATTTCCGTTCTTTTCTCTAACTTATCTTGGACACAATAATAAATGAAAATTGATTTTAATTTGATTTTTAATTATTAATATACAATTCATATGTACATAAATTTAAATTAAGAATGTTTTGCTAATAACCATTAAATTATATTATATTATGCATTGTATTAGATTTTACAGTTCTTTAGAAATTGTGACATTAATAAAGCATACATTTGGAGTCCGGAGAGATTCCAAATGTATGCTTTATTGTGGAAGTGTATGCTAACTTTCACTCCGGAGAGAGAAAAGTTATTTTCAGTTTAAAAAAAAAGTTATATGAACTTGAGCGTGATTGTGACATTTGCGGTGCCTCATCCAGATAGAACCAAATGATAGAGCAACCTAACTTTGGTAAGGATTTCAATAGTGACACTAGAAAAAAAGGAGATGATACAAAGCGCTTGATATCATTCGACATTTTGTTAAATTATTATCTATTTGCTTATAGCTTTGTTTTCATTCAATATATGGTTAACGTCATCTGGCTATTATCACTCACTACATAAAGAGTAGGCTATTACATCCCAACACTGGCATTCATACAAGAGAAATATAGATTCTTTGGTTTTGCTTATTACGCCAGAGTTTCTCAAACTGTGGGAAGTGATAACCCTACCAGGGAGGCGCAAGCATACCGAAAAGTCGAAAATAAAAGATTTAAAATAATTATCAATTTAATGAAAGAAAGTAAATCAAAGTACATTCTGACATAAAATAAAAATTAAAATACACATTCGCACCGATATAAAATACTTACAAATGTATCAGTACGGCAAAAAGTATTTAATAATTAATTGATCAGTACTAAATTAAAAAATAAGTTTATTAATTACTAGTGACTTACATGGGCGTGTCATGTACCAAATTTAATATTTATCTTGATTATTTGTGCAGTTTATATTTAAAATCGCATTGTATATTTCGACTCTAAGTATATTATTTATTACATTCAATACATAGTTGTTGTATGAGGGGGGAGGGGGCTGCGATGAAAATTGTGACTGAAAATTGGGTTGCAAATATTGAATGTTTTAGAAGCACTGTATTACTCTGATAGTGATTGGAGTATTGATAGTGAAGTGTAAAATTTAAACAATGTGAATTATGTAGACTTAATGTTCTACATGAAATTATGGTATAAATTCATTATATATATATAAATGGGATATTTCTTCCTTCTTGCAGGTCATTACATTTTCTGAGATTGGTGATAACGTTGGATCCAAAAGTACAAAACGTGACATCGAATTCAATATTCAAGCTTCCACAGCCATAGAGAGGTTCGTCGCCAAAAGCCCTTGAGTAGCTAGTTGAACACAGTACGGTGTAAATATTCAATAACACGCTTACTCCACAACCATCAATGCGGTACGAATCCTAAATTTAATGCATCATAATCTAATTAAAAAAAATCAAATAATTTACTTCAAATATTCCTATTTCACAGTTATATTACCAAATTTTACCCCGATAAACAACAGTAAGTAAGGTGAAAGTCCTTGGGGAAATTTTGTCCGTACTCCACTATGCATATCATCAAAAAGTGCATATCTCAAATGGTGCAAATAATTGTTATAAAATAACCTTATTAGCGACTTAGCGTAATGACATTCATATTTTAATAAAAAAATGTTACATTTAATTGATACCGAAAGTTACTTTAATAAAATAGGTTTATAGAATTAATGAACAGAACAATTTCTTCTTTTAAAATTTATTAGTGCCCTGCCGGATTTTGGCTTTAAGCAATTCGTGTTATTGGTTTGTTTCAGTCTGTTGTTTTTATTGATAATCAACAGTCAGCCTGTCCCAATTAACGAACATTGACATTAATATTGATTGCAATTTAATACCGAACAGGCTATTATTTTTTTCAAAATTTCGACGAATGTTTTCTGTCAGAATTATTTATTTTGGCAATCACCAACAATATTAAATTAGATATTAGATCAGAAATTTCACAACTAATGTAAAAGTTGTTGATGTGTTCTTTTTTCATATGGAATAATTGTCTTTGTCGCTCCATATCCCACAAAAAATAATAATTGTAACTGTAACTGTTTTTTCATATAAATAAGAAAACAAAAAAAAGCATGGCAAACATAGAACTTAATATTATATAAAGGTGCCAATTCTTTAATCTCTCAGACTGTTACCTTCTCATTGAACATGCTATTGTAGGTAATAATTTGTCCAAAGGGTATAAACAAAACAATTTACTTTTTTAATTATTTCTCTTAGCTAAATCCTTGTAGTCCGCAAAAATGATAGTAATTCCTGTATCAATATTGATTTTAGAAAAATAAATCGTTTAATTGTCAAAGATCATTATCTTCTAATCTATCACTACTTCACTCACTATCTACACTGCTGGCCACCGTAAATGCAACACCAAGAAAGACTAGAGATAGCACAACAAAATTTATTTTGTAGATAACATGTTTATCAAGTATCAAATGATTAAATTTATAGACTTCTGTGAAGTATGGTTCCTGCCAAAATCAGTAGCCAGAGTAGCCGCCACTGTCGGAGATCACCACTGCTCCACGCCTCGGCATTGATTCAAAGAGCCTTTAAATGTGTTCTTGCGGTACAGCACATAAAACAGCTTCCACACGTTGCCAAAGTTGATCTGGTGGGGCAGCTGCGGGTGAAATCTGGGTCAATAGTTGAGCAACCATGGACCACATGTTTTCTATCGGTGAAAGATCTGGAGAGCGAGCCGGCCAGGAAAGCAATTCAATCTGATGACTGACGAAGAACCTTTGGACAATGCGTGCCATGTGAGGTCGCGCATTATCCAATTGAAATATGGCTGTGGCCAAGCCCTGAAGGTAAGGAAATGACAACGGACTCCGACACCTCGGAGATGTAGCACTGGCTGTTTAAAGTAACGGCAATGCGGAGAGAGGAGCGCGAGAGTGATATCCAATATTGCCCTATACCATAAACCATAATACCCGGAGCAGGAGCAGTGTGGCGGTGCATAACGCAGCTGTTCAGCATCCTCTCTCCACGGTGTCTCCAGACTCGAATGCGACCATCGTGGTGTTGCAGACAGGTGCGTGACTCGTCAATAAAGACAACTTCATTACATTCTGCCGCCCACATCATTCTTTCATCGCACCATTGGTGGCGGAGACGTCTGGGGTTCTGCATCCAGGGTAGACCAAGCAATGGACGTCTTGCGGACATACCACTCTTTTGTAAACAGCGTTGAATAGTACGCGCAGACACTGAATGATGCGTTACAGACTCAATGTGCGGTGCTACGGTTCGTGATGTGACTGAGCGATTCGTCACTGTCATGCGCACAATTTGCCTGTCCTCACGTGAAGTGGTGCACTGAGGTGGATGCGATTGAGCAACGGTCATATATCCGCAATACAGTTGTTTGGTTTCGTCCGAAACGACTACCAATTTCCCTGAAAGATAATCCACAATCTCGGTTGGCTGCTATCCTTTCTCTGTTGAACTCCGATACTTGATCAAAAGCTCTGATCCCTGTTTTCTATGAAACATATTTGATCATTTTTTGAAAAAACCACAAGGAAAACATAATTGCCAAACTTGAAATCGTCGAAATCGTCAAGCATTAAACAGCGCTTTGAGGTGGCGCCACAGGCGTGAGTGATGTGTGTCTGCGCTGAAATTCTAATCATTTGCATATCTCACCTCCGATAATGCATGTTGTAAATTTCATGTTATCTGCATGCTTCCTTCAGGGTGTTACATTTACGGTGGCCAGCAGTCTATCTTCTACTTTCTGTCATTCATTGAAGATATATCCTTGATAAACTTCAAGATACTAGAGTTTTCAGTAGTGTGTTGTATTCTAGTGTTGTAGGCTAGAACTGCAATATCGGACAACAAATGGCCCATGTTTACCCATAAAGTAGGATCCAAGCTTCAAACATCAGCTTTACTGATTCTGTTGTGCATACAATTGAAGTTAATATAAACGCGCGAGAGAGATCCACATATTCTTGTTACAAAATATCTTGAAAACGATACGTTAAATATACTATCCTTTGCAAATGCATGATTCTATAGCATCCCTTGTTGTTCCCAAAAAAATGCAACATATTGCTATCCAAAATTTGACGAAAAAGGGTTTTCTAGATTTGAAGAACATTTGAACTCATAAGTATTAGGTCTACCAGATGTTATGTATTTTCTTAGAATTAAACATAATAAATTTTTCATACCATGAATAAACTTTATTTAATAGCATAATTTTCATTATTTTTGACTTCTTGCCAGTGAGATGCCAATTTGTATAACCCATTTTTAAAAAATGCCTTACCCCTAGCGACAAAAAAAATTGAACCAATTCTTCTCTAATATATTTTTTATTTTTGGAACCTTCCCAGCTAGAAAAAAAATCTGGTGAGGTCATAAACAAGTGATAATCAGAGACGGCTAGTTCTAGGGAGCACAGAGGATGCTAGAGATTTTTCAAGTTCACCTCTGCTTGTTTCTGACGAGTCTCCAAAGCAGAATGTGGCCTGTCATTATCATAAAGCAGTATGATGCCCCCTTTTATTGAATATCATCGGGTCTTTTTTTGAGGGGAGTGCTGTTTTTAAACTATTGAATTCATGACAGTGCCTCTCAGAATTTAGCTTTTCATTCATTTCGAACAGCTCAAAATGTATTGGTCCTTGAATTTCCCACCATATACACAGCATTCTCTGAATCTGGCTCAATTTCGTCTTAGAGCTGTAAGGAGCAGGATTTTCGTCTTCACAATATGCTTTTTTACAATGTTTTCACAGGTAATCAACTTTTCATCCCCAATAATCATCTGGTTCAAGAAGAATTTTATTTTGTTCCGCACAAGCAGAGATGTGTATACGACGACATGATCAATCAAATTCTTTTCACTTATATGACACCCATCTCGAATATTTTCACACCTATCCTAGTTTACGAATATGGTTTGCTGAACTGAATCAAGTCTTTCCCAATTTGAAACTTGCCGCAACTGGAATGGGCATAAATTTCCGGTACACCTAATATTTTATACCTAAACTAAGGTATAAAATATTAGGTATATTTCCAGCTGTATGATATGTCTTTTGAAAAACAAACAAGAAAAATCCCGTAAATAACTTTTTCTCCATCATCTTGCTAAGGATGAAATATATCTAAGATATATCTCACACCTGAATGATCATCATGGTTTCTTGGTGTCTAACAAGAATTTCAAATATATTTTACCCATCACTGACTCTTTCACCATATTTTTTTAGTTATATACTTCAAAAAAAAACACATTTACAACTGTAGCAATAAATGAAATGGAAAGTCAAAATGCTGCATATGGAAACTCGCGTTTTCTTATCCAACAAACTCTTGTGAGATCCACACACACACACATCTTCAGTATTAAGTGAATATCAAGCATTAAATAAAGAATAAGTCTAGAGCGAAAATATATACGCTAGCGAATTCCATTTTTTGCTAAAACTTTTTTATAGACATAATAATAAAAATAGCCAAAGTAATTAAATATAAATGTTTTCATTTCAAGACGCTTGTAGAAATAGAATACAGTCTATTCTTCAATTCTTAGCTAAAGAATTTCAGAAGTTCTAAATAATAAAATGTATACGCAGACTTAATTACATACGTACAGTGATAGATTAGTTTTCCTGTGAATGTGTAAGTGTTGTGCAAAAAAGAACGAATTTATTTCCATGGCTTTGGTATACATTTCTTCACATGACATCAAGGCAGTTTATTTTTCGGGGGGGATTGTGTGATCTTTGCGCGCTTATTCGTCTGTATCAGAATCACAAATATTTCATCACAAAAGCATATTCTTTTAAAAGTTCTCTCACTGAAAGTTAGGAGAATATTAAAGTGTAAATCCTCATTTTTAAAAAGATTATTTGAAGTTGTGGAATCTTACACCTGTTAGAACACACACACACACGACCTCTAATTTAAAAAATTTCTCTAAGCTATTTGGAGAGAGTGAAGAGTTTTATTTTAAAAATTAATCCGTGCGAAAGAACACAAGTACTCCATCTAATGATAAAAAAAAATAACTGAGAGGCGTTGTGTGCAAAATGCGTTGAAGATGTTTACAAAATTAAATTCTAAAAACTATAAAAAGAAGTTTAAATTATTTTAGTAAAAAATGGATTAAAAAATGCTCTTGAATTCGAAGTAATTCATGCAATATACACTCAGGAACATTGAAAATAGCGACCCAAGAAGGAAACTTACAATCGCGAAACTTTGCAAATAAGTACCGCGTAATGTGATATGCAAATGATCCAAGTTTTGTGCCAATACGCATGCTCATACACGGCGAGGTGGCCCTACAATCAGGAAGAGGGTGCTATATAAGCCAGCGCAAATTCGAAGATTCATAAACGTGACGATTACACGCCGATTGTAGGAAGACTTTGGTAAGAGAAACATGCCAGGTAAACGTGCTAGAAGACATTTCTCACGGTTCAGCAAGTTTGAGAGAGGCCTGATCATCGGGATGAAAACTGCAGGGTGGGCCACGCGCCGTGTTGCTGGCCAGGTGGATCGTTCGGAGTGTGCCGTTAGAAATTTTTCGGAGCAGTGGACACGAGAAGGTACTCACGTGCGGAAACCCGGGTCTAGAGCGACCAGAAAGACCACGAGGAGAGAGGATCGAAGGATCGTGCGGCAAGCACTTGTGGACCCCACAGTGACTCGTTCGACGATACGAGCAGATGTAGGCGTAGCAATTGTTCCACAAACAATTTTCAGACACCTCGCAGAAGCAAATCTTAAATCCAAGCGCCCTTTCCGTGCATTCCCTTTAACACTGGAACATCGGCAACTGCGTCTATAGTGGTGTCAAGCCAGATCAATGTGGAATGTCACAGATTTGCAAAAGGTTGTGTTTAGTGATGAATCCCGGTTTGTTTTGGGGACAGATGATAACCGTGTACGGGTGTGGAGGCGCCCTGGTGAGCGGTACAATTCCCCCACACTGTTCTACGTCACACTGCCCGCACAGCTGGTGTAATGGTCTCGGGGTCCATAGCCTATGATAGCCGGTTCACTTTAATTATGATGCGTGGAACCTTAACGGGCCAACGTTACGTTGATGATATTCTTTGACCCCATGTAGGACCTTTCCTAAATGGTCTTCCAGGGGCAATTTTCCAGCAAGATAATGCTCGTTCGCATACAGCAAGAGTTGCTCAAGACTTCCTACGTCATTTTCAGACTCTTCCATGGCCAGCCCGCTCCCCCGATTTGTCCCCTGTAGAGCACGTATGGGATCCGCTAAAAATGCAGATGCCATCGTGTCACTCTGTACATGATTTAGAGTTGGCTGTTCAAGATTTGTGGGCCCATCTGCCTCAAAACAACATAAGGTATCTAATCAACTGAATGTCGAACTGTGAGGCGGTTTGTATTGCAGCTGTAGGTAGTCCAACGCGCTATTGAAGTTGCCCAGTATTTGTGTCGTTGCACACCCTGTATTCGTTTAATTGTCTTGTTTTTGAGATCAAGTGAATCTCTCATCTGTGTCATTATGTGCATTAAATTTCATTTCAATCCGATGCTTTCTTCTTGGGTCGCTATTTTCAATGTTCCTAAGTGTATTTATAAAATTTAATGAAAAGCCTTAAGAAGACTTGGTACCCCCAAAATCACAGACCTATCGTTTTTTTTATTTTCATTTAATCTTATTCTTTGCATTATTATCTTTCGATTGATATATCACTTGTGCATGTCGGAAAGTTAGAAGTTAAATTAACTTTATTTGAAAACAAATTAGGCAATTCAGCCACGCCCCCTTTTTAGAAAAAAAGCTAAAAAAAGCGTTTTGATAAAAAAAAATCTAATTTATAAAGAGAAGTAGTAACATTAAAAAAAAGAATGTGCACTATATAAAGCAGAATATTTCCGAGGCAATACATACAATCATTTTTTTTCTTTGTGAAATGTGTGCATGTAAAATTTTTAAATTAAGGTATTTTATATTAATAATTTTATAATTTCAGTTCTTATTACTGATTTATTTTTCATACAAATGTAATACTTTAATATTATAAGAAAAGAAAAACAGCTAAAATCTCTGTCGTGACAGAAAAAAAATTTTTTAACGTTTTTCTTGAATTTTCTTGTGCAATTAGTACTCTCTAAAAGTTGATCATTTATAAAAATGTGTGGGTTAAAAAAATATGAAAATGCAATTATTTTAAAGAAAAATGTATATCTAATATCTTACAAGTGGTATTTTAAGTTTAATTAAGCTTATAATAATTTTTTTTTCAGAATTATAAACTTTAAAGCGGTTTTTCTCAGTTTGTGTTTTTCGAAACCTTAGTGCATTCAAAATGCTACTCCTTCGACAATTGTTTACCAATCACTTCCATTTTCTTCCGCCGTGTTAAACATAAAGCATGTAATAAAATTAAGGATCCGTTTTGCTATAAACTGAATACTTTTTTAAAAAAAGATAAAATGTAAGACATGTTGGCTTTTTCATTGATTTTTAGCCTGTATATCAACATTTTATTTTATTTCTCGAAAACTAATAAAGTTATTCTAAAATCAATCCCTAAAGTTGTTTAGAACATCCATAAGAATATTAAAAAAAATTCAGGTAAAAAAAAATTAATTTTTACAAAAGGAGTAGGATTTTAAAATTTTCCCAATTTTCTTCAAAAAATTTAAATTTTTGAAATTGTGTAAATAATATATGAAAATTTTCAACTGGTATCATTTTCTTGATCAGAAACATTGTATAAAATGCTAAAATATAATTTTTAAATACGTAAATAAAAAATTTGCCCAAAGGGTACCAAGTCTCCTTAAAGGAATGTAGAATATTGTTGAAGAACACTCTAAATTCACAAATAAGGGTGGAGTATTTTAAAAAACTAAATACTTTCCGACAATCATTTAAAAAGCAAAATCATATTTTAAAAATCTCATTGTTTTCGATTTAAAAGACCAGTGATTTCACATAAACAAGTTGACAACGCGCTTGATAAAAATACTTCGTATACTATATACATTTATATTAATATTATTTTTTAAATTTTAAGGGAATTTATTTAAAAGCAATATTGCTTGTTCAGAAAAAAATTAGTCAAAAATAAGTTGCATTAAAATTTTTAGAAAAAGAGCACAGTTGTACGATACATAATAAAAAAATTTTAAATTTTCAAGTTAAATTCTTATTACAAATATAAGATGTTTTTAACTTCTTAAGTTTATATCTGATTTTAGAAACGTACAACAAAAAACTTCGAAATTGTTCTATCAAAGAATAAAATAATAACAAAAATCCAGATCAGATATCGTACGAACAGAACGTGAACAGAATTTTTGAAAACAACATTCTTTTTATTAATTTCTCCTTTATGGTAGTGGTTATTTCAAACCACAGAAAAATGTGAAATATTGAAGAAATATTTTCCGAATTTCTTGCATTTCTTCTTAATTAGTTCTTGAATCTGTCTTTATCTAAGTTTTCCGTGCCTTAGTAATACCATGCGTATTCGGATTGAAATAAAAATAGACGTTGTGACGTCTTACGCGTCTTTTCTTTAACAAGTCCTTTGGGTTCTTTGGGCCAGAATTAATGGCAACTCTTTTCCAACCAAATCCAAGAAACGAGAAGTGAAGAGATGCAAATAATATAGGATCTTAGAGTAAATGTAATGGCAATGTAAGGGCATGTAGAGAAATGTTAGACAATTGATGTGCGTGGTGGCAGTTGATGATTATTGAAGTTCGTCGTTCAAGATTTAAGTTCTACGTGTCGTGGATAAACATATTGGTGATCGATTAGAAGTTAAATGGCAAGCTACATACCATTGTAGATAAAGACAAGTTTATTACAGAATAATATAAGGTAGGATTGCTTACTTATTATTATATTTGAAGATTAGGCGGTTCAATTATTGAGATTGGTCTGAATTATATTGTGTGTTGTGTATTGCGTCATCGTAGATTCTCTCATTAAGTATTAATATTATATTTGTTCAAAGTTTAAGTTGAATATCTTAATAAAGTCATATTAAGATAATGTTTGATTCTAGTTCTTTCGTTAACCCTACACCTCTAGCTCACGCTGATGCTTCGAGGGATGTACTCCCAAGGGGATGTACATCACAACGTAAAGGGGCGTATGTATTAAATTACCATTATCCATCTTTGGAAAAATTTCTAAATTTTTTTTTGCATCTTTGGAGAATTTAAAGTATGATTATGAGTGACGCGGGAGCCCAGTGGCTGAGTGGTAGTGCATCGCGCTTCCACACCACAGGTTCGAGGTTCAACCCTTGGACTGGACAAGGTCGATTCAGCCTTTCATCCCTTCAATGGGTCGATATATGAGTATCAAGCTTGCTTAGGAACTTAACACTTGGAGTTTTGCGTCAGACTGACCACCTGATCGGAACATCATCGCATGCACCTTAGGGCCCAAAGTTACGTATACTGAAATGGGCACAGTAGGCCTTGGCCCTCATGGCTGTTGTTCCACTGAGTTAAGTTATGCGTGACACACCTCATAATTTAAAATTATGTGATATACACACGACACTTGATCTGATAAATTAATATTCTAATTTCGACTCAACGAAACACTTGATCTGGTATGTTCCATTGAATTTGACTTGAAGCAATTCTTAATATTTAGCATAATGGTCCTTAGTATGGTCAGAATTCGAAAACCTAATTGTGTAACACATTCTAAACAAACAACAATAAGTTCATTTGCAATTGGACATCACTGATCACGAAGATTCCTGCCTTATTAATAGGATTATAGCTGTCCAATTCATCAAAAAAATGTTTGAAGTTTTTTCAATTTTTTTTTAAAGTAATTGCATTTTTTAGCTTTTTATTCTAATCCATAAAAGTTTCAAATTAAAATTTTCTCGGAACAGTAAAGTTTGAAAGTATGTTTTTATCATTTACATTAATTAATATTAGAACATAATTATAATCCTTTTTAAGACAGAGCAATGAATAAAGCGGCATAGGATTCTACTAAATAAGAAATCAGTTGCGTATCACATATTTTCACATTTATTTATTTCTCTCGAGCTTATTCAGCTCAAAAAAGGAATTAGAGAAATCATTCGGGTTGAATACCAACGATTGTTACTGAAGAATACGATATCCATAATGCATAGCGTACGCTCGACGAACCATGTGATTTTTATCTGGCATCTTGCTCCGGAACTTTTAGGCTAAAAATTGGCTACTGATGCCACTCAATAAACCATAAATATCACCTGTCACGTTCCGCTGCTCTCTGTCAACTGAAAAGAGAAAATACGTATATCTTCTCTTTGTAGGCGTTGAAAGAAATCAAGAATCGCGGAGATTGAAATTTTTGATTCTCAAGTGTGTAACGGTATGTCAACCTAAATATAAACGAGGGACTTCACAATTTTCTTGCATGGTTTCATATTTCTGAAATAAAATTTATCTACATAATTAAAGTAATTTAAATAAATATTTCATTTCAAAACGAATATACTAATAAGCCTTCCTTAATGTATATTTTTATTCATATGAATAATTATCTGTTGTTTTAAGTATGTTGAATATTTAAAAAAAATAAACAATCTATTTTTTATATACTTTTAAGATGAAAAAATTTTATGAGTGCGCGAAATAGAGAGAAAATAAAACTTCACAAATGAAGTAGCAAAAATTTAATACATATTGATTATATCAAGCTTCTTAATTTATAGTATTTATTTATAAGTATTAAATTATATATATACTATAATAGCATCATTTTTATATGCAGATCACGATTACTTAAGCAAAATAAACTTTTTATTGAGTCTTGCGATAGTTAAAAGTAAAATACGAATATTTGTATGCATCCTTGACAAATTTAATCTGGGATAACTTTACAGATAACCATTGAATAATCCTTTTTAGTTTATTACGGTGATAACAAGCACACATTCAACAGATTACAAATCTAATGCTTCACAAATACATTACTTTAAGTGTATTCTTAACATGTATGCGAAGGGAAAACTGACGAATAAATAATTTATATGTCCCCTCGCTTACTAGATAAATCCATTAGCTGAAAGAAAGAAAATATGCCAAACGTATCTGTTTAAAGGCTACAGTTGCGGCTATTTCTAAAAAATAAGAATTTAAATAAATTATCTTTATAAAGTAACAGTGTGTGTATGTGCGTGTGTTTTTTGCGCTTTATTTTTCGCATAGATTTTTTTAATTTCTTTTTTAAATTACTGATAACTAGCCCCAAATGCATGAAGGTTTGACAGCAACATTTTATTATTTTTTTAATGTAATGCAATACGCCGTGAGCCTACGAAGTAGAATATATCAAAAACAACTCCAAACGCAATTAATGGAAACGTCTAGAATTTCAATGTACTCCATGTTCTTGGAAACTTGTAAAATTCTTTAGAATAAAAAACTTGTGAAATTCAAATCTGAGCCCATTTTTTGAAAATTGTTGTAAGATAGTTAATTGTTCCCAACATATACAGTCGCGAAGCTCCATATTACTAACCTCTATTTGTGAATTTTTCCTTACAGAGAACATTTTTTTCGACCAAGAACATTTAACGAGTTGCTTTGTATAACAACCTCCCAATAGAGAAGTGCATTTTCTATGTAACGAACTTTTTCTTTCTCCTGAGATTCAATTTTTTCTCCCTATTTTTAAATTATTTCTGAGCATTTCAAGTTATTCTCTCTTTTAGCACATTTTAAAGGAGTTATAAATCTTGAACTGGTTTTATTTGGCGCCTAACTCACCGAAACGAAAAGAATTCTGAGCGTTTCATCCAAGAAATGCAACCTTTAACTCTCATTGTCCAGTTAACTAGAAATATCTTTGATACCACCTTCTCCAGTCCTTGGAATAGTTTCCTTTCATTTGTAGAGTTGAGTAGTCGTACTGGTAGCTTCAGTTTTTATACCTCGAAAATGTCAAAACGTAAGTGCTTGAGCATCAAAGGAAAAAACTTTATTCTTCAGAAAGTGGATAAAAGCGTCAAGAAAAAGGATATTGCATTAAAATTTGGTATTCATCCAAACAGCCTATCAATTATGAAAAATCAAAATGTGTGTGAGCTACACAAAATTATGATTAATTAAATTCTTATCCAAAACGCTGAGAAACATGTGTCTATGAAGATGTCGACGAGGCAGTTCTGAAGTGGATACACACAATGCGAAGTAAAAACGTTCCAATTTCTGGACCTTTTGTAATAAAGAAAGATCTTCAATTTACAAAGGTATTGGGATATGACCAATTTCTACGTAGCATTGGATGGCTGGAAAAAGGTAGGAATGATAGGTAAGGTTTGCTCAGAATTGCAGCAAAAGTATTATCTGAGGGAAGTAAAGATACTGATGATAATGATATTAAAAATTGGACAGCAAAGATACACTAAGTAAAATTTTAAAAGACTACAAACCATAAAACATCTTTATGTAGGTGAGAATGCTTTATTTTTTCAATGTATGTCTCAAAAAACATTAACATTTAAAAACGATAAATGCTTTGAAGGAAAAATAGCAAAGCAAATATAATTGTTAGGTTAGAATCAAATATGACTGGATATCAGAAATTAAAACCGTAAAGTATAGTGAGAAGTATAACGAATACCTCTATATAACGAATTTTCCATACAACGAACTTTTTTTCAGGATTTAGAGACTTTGTTAAATAGAGGTTCGACTGTATTTCAAGGACTATATGTTTGTGTGTAAGGGTAGCCGATGGTGGTTTACTTAGATTGTGGAATTGTTCAAAGATACATCTTCTGAATTAGCGCTCACTTTTTATTCACGCACATATAAACGCAAATTGAAATCCACATTTGTATTTCACACTTTTAGGTACGGCCACACAAACAGACACAAGCGACATAGCGAAAGCAAGAGGCGACGGCTGCATGGTGAAGACAAACAGAGAAGAAAATCACGATGCTTTAAGGTGAGTCTTTGGGCATGTGGGCTGCAAGCAGCCCTCAATTCCAGGTCTGACAGTTTTTGATGGGGAAGCGACGAATGTGATGTTTTTCAGTCTCCTAAATACTGTATGACTATTACAAAGAGAGAGGAATAAAAACATCTTGCTTTTTATACTACGTGGTAAAGATCGCGTGACTTTTTCTAACAGAAGTTAGGATTGGTCAGAAACCTCCAACCGATAGTTTCTGACGCATTCTTACTATTCGATTACAAGTAAAATCCCGATTATGTGGGTAAGCCAATTAAAATCATTAAACTTGGGTCTTGAAGGAATGAACCAAATAATTAAAAAGTTACGAAAAATGATATTAGAGGCAATTATTACATTTATATATATATTAAGGTCAATGTGTTTAATAGGTTATTAATTATGTGTGATAACTGGTTTTATTAATAGATCTAATAAACTTAGTCAAAGTGAATAATATTAATCATGACTTGTTGTCATTAAAAATTACCAACAAAGCTTGGTCAATTAGTAATTTCCAACACATTTATTATACATATGTAATATTATCTATGTATTATATATATGTATTATGATATTATAGTATATTAATATTAAATTCAGGATTATAAAAAATATCATTCATGAAAAGTTGCAATAAAACAAGAGTGGTTTTAAGTTAAATATATATTTCATTCATTGAATGTTTAAAACTCTACAAATGTCTATGTTGACACAAATTCATTATCCCAGCACATAGGTATACAAAAAGTACTCTCGGTTTTAAGCTTCAATAAATTATGCCTAATTAATCACATTGATCAAACTTCATTGTTAATTAATCATAACAATTAATCTTTTGTGCTTTTGAAGGTGTAGCGAAAGTTAACATTACCTATACTCGTGGAGATGTGATTATTTCTTAAAGAGAAACAGGACCAACTTTCTAAACGAGGGCTCAGATAGGATATTGATCTTATGATGACTAATCTGCATCCCTCTGGAAATTAATTTCTAATGAAAAAACTGTCATAAGCTGAAACAAGAAATTCCTAGACACCTCTGGAGTACAGTGGGGCAGAAGATTTTTTCCTACAGTGTCTCATGGTCTGAAGTGTAAATATTTTACTACTGATTTTAAATTAACACTAGTAGTTTCTGGAAATGGATGTTATAAGCAATATCAGGAGACAATTTTATCCAGATTTTACATTTTGTCAAATGGTGATTGTAACTGTAGTGAAAGTGAAGAAAATGAAGAGCACGTCTTTCTATACTGCAATTTTCAGAAAATATCTAGATGTTCTTTCAGTACTAGTTTAAAGAGCCCCTTAAGAAGTTGGCCTCCTGTTTTCTCAAATCTTGTTAGGTGATTGGAGACTTTATTATGTACCTAATTTTTTACATAGTTTAGACTTTTGAATTCTTGTGTATTTTTACATACTTTAGCAAGCCTCGTGGCATACTTTGTGGTATAAAAGGTTTTGTTGCTTTGTCCCCCCAAAAAACAGTAATAACAATTAGTTAATCTGTTTAGTGTACAACATTTATCACATTTAAAAAAAAGTGTGGTTCCTAAAAAAAATCGTCGATTGCTATTGATAATAATTAGGTTCATATCACATTAACCATGATATATATATATAGTCAAAACTGAAAAAAATCTAAGTTGCATGATAACCAGACATAAGGGTTTAGAAAAGTAATATTAGAAATTAAAATAATATAATAGAATTTAAAATATAAAATATGGATGATGCAGTATTATAAACGATGCTGACTTAGGACAGCTCTTATATATAAAATAATTTATATAAAAGTGAGGGTTGAACGTGTTTTTTGGCTAGGCAACCTTCCCCCTTTCTGTTAAAAATACTGAGTAAAAATGTATTGAAAATAATGGTAATGGATAGAATATCTAAAAATACATTACAAAAAAAGGTAACTTTCCTAAAAATTGTATTCAAAAATACATAGTCCGCGCTAAATCTGAGTACAGTAAACAAATTATTGTCAAATTCTGGACCCAAATGCAAATTCAAAGCATAAAAATGGCTAAATTGTATCACTTGGCAAAAGTATGAAAAGAATAGAAATAAAAAATTAAAAAGATAGTTTACATACTACCATTACTTTAGGGACACTGGGATTATAAATGTAATTAAATATTAAAAAAATACTACGGTCGAAATAAATCTAAGAGAATAAAAAATGTTACCTAATATTCCAATACGGAGGTAACTATATCTACCTATGAAAAATGATAAATTTATAATAATAACTTATTAATAAACTAAGGAATTTTAATCCTTACTATTTAGAATTTCTTTATTCAAATAACTATTGATAATATTAATTGGGTATTTTGAATTAAGCAATATTTAGTGAAATGCTTATTTTTCTGATTTTTTTAAACAAGAAATTTTTTGCGTTGTATGTAATTAATAACAATATTACAAAATATAGAAACATGTACATTACTCTCCCAAAGAGGTACTTTTATAATATTGAATTTAAATTCTTATAATTTGTCATAAATATATTAGTAACTATAGCATTATCTTTTAATTAATTTCTATATCAAGAAAATTTGCTTCATGCTTGTTACTATTTGTCTGTATTAAATTAAGATATTGTGGATAAAAATTAGTGTTAGGTTTAAAATTGTCTTGCTTGCGAAAAATGATAATACTATCTTTATAACGAAAAATGTAATATTCAGAATTATGGATGAAATTATTTTTCAAAATAATGTAAGTATAAATTGTCAAGACAATTACTAGCTGGACCACCTTGTGTCAAACCTATAATCTGTAGACAGCAGTTATCATTATAATATATATAGTTCTCTTTAAAAACAAACCTAAGTAGAGAACCAAATCTATCATAATTAACATTTTTAAATAAACTACCTTTATGTAATTCTACAAGTATTTTAATCACATCATCAATATTAATAGAGTTTAAAAGATCTTCAAAATCTAAACTACAGACTGAAGAAATATTTTTGTTTTTAATTTCTTCAATAAGTTCTTTATTATTTTTAACTATGACTGTGGGTTAAAGATTATTTATTGCATCTTGTAATATTTCTCTCTCTCATGGAGAGTTTTGCCTGATTTGCTGATATATGTATTGAAACCATTAGTAACTGTTCTAAACTTGACTGGATCTTTATGTAATTTTGGAGTAAGAAATATATACATGTGGAAATTTAAAATTATTATTAATTTGTATTCTTAACTGTTTATGAAAAGCCAAAATGTGATTATTTATTTCTCTAGCGGAAATGGATGACTTAATAAAAGCTGTATTATTATCACAACATTTGTTAGCTACAAATAAGTAAAACTATTTCTAAAAACAGCTTAAAAAAGAAAGATTTTTTTTGTGAACTGAATTGGGATACATCATTATTTAATAAAATTTTATTGTGAATAAAAAAATGTCTAAGAAATAGTGTTCATTTTTGTAAGTATATATATATATATATATATATATATGTATATATATAATGTATATATGTATATATGTATATATATATGTATTATATACACATATATTCTATTTCTTAGACATTTTTTTTATTCACAATGTAATTTTATTAAATAATTTCATCTTAAACGTTAACTAGTGTACCCCAATTCAGTTCATAAGAAAAAAACCAAAATCCTTTCTTTTTAAGCTGTTTTTATAAATAACTGGCTGGTAAACCCGTTCTTCGCACGGGTGAACTGAAAAAAAATTAAACAACACAGATTGAAGGAAAGTTTTTAATGAGTTAATTTTAGGTGAATTGCAAATTAAACAAAAAAGCTTTTTGCATATCTCAGCTAAACAAAAAAAGGAAGAAAAAAAAACACCTTTGTTATATATATATGTATAAATTTTAAGTATGTAGATCTAATAGCTGATAAAAGGGATTTTTTTTTTATTTATAATTCCTCGTAACACTCTTGAGGGTCGATTTTTCAAAATACCTCCCTAAGCTGATCTCTGCTCAGCAAAAGTAATACATTGTTAAAAGTTTTGCGTAATAAACGCTTAAAGTAGTGTAAATAATTTATATCTGAAAGTGTAATAGATTAATATTACTTTCTGTTGTATTGATTTTATTTTTAAATTCTAATATTCGCAAGCAACACCGTTTCTTAAATTATAATGGCGATACAATGAAACACATAGCGAAATGTTAACGATAGAGTCAAGTTGGCAAATGTCTAGATACTTTCGTAGCTCGAGCTTTATTAGAGCTTTGTAAGACCCGCCGTGTAGGGAGAAATGCACTTTAATACTTTATCAACCGCATTATGATTTACTGCAGTTTTTTTCATACAATATTTTTTTGGATCACTACATTTACAAATTAAGGGATATACATAAACAAAATACTCCACTTTGGAAAATTTAATCCGTTAGAGCTAATAAATCAATTAAAGATATTCCACTGTAAAATTAATTATATACACCGTTCACTGAAAATAAGTAGTCAAATTATTTTCCAAGGTCTTCACTAACATACAAAAACATAAGACGCTTAAATTTTGACATGAACTATTTTTTCGGGACAAAAATAATACTCTTTGCAATCCGCTGAAAACGCCGTCAGCTGAAAACGCAATATCTGCTACAAAACTATTCGGCTTCCTCGCTAAAATACTCATCATAGAACCCGTGCTGCCATATATATTGGAAGAGTGGATTGATTTCAAAAGAATATTCCTGCTAAGTATTGGTAGAATATTCCTTCTAAGTTGATATGGTGTGGTAGTTAGGAGAAGGGGTGCCAGCTCGGGTGTCGTCCACGTCACTTGACCATGATTCAAAATTACGTGATACACTGCCAAAAAGCCCTCGTGTAGCTGAACAGTGCGATGTTAATATTCACTCACACACTCCAAAAAATACATTACAGTAGTTATAATTATTTTCATACTTAAAAACACAATATCTGCCTATTCAATTAAAATTATAGCGTTATAATTAACTACTAACCACAAACAAATTTTGAAAATTTGTCCAAATGATGCAGTGTGAAAGAGAAAGTTTATTTACTTTAAGCACCAGAACCTATAAAAGCATTTATTTTGAGAAAAGATCAATTTCTTACTACCAAATATGCATAATAAAATCATAAAAAAAAAAACATTAAAATAAAGAGAGATTTATAACAACCTCTCCCTTAAAAAACTTAGTTTTGAATTAATTAGAAGCTAGCCCCTTGCGTAGCCAAAACAAAAGAGTTTTTCACAAACAAAAGATAGATACATGCTGTGTGGTTTTGCAGCGCAAGCTCGATTTGCATGCAGATGCCAGAATTTTTCCTACTTACTTGACAAATGTAGTTATATTTTGGACACTTTTTACAAATTTTTATAAATTATAGCCTATGCTATAAATTATAACCTATGTGTTATTCTGATATATAAGCTATGTTACTGTAAAGTTTCATTAAAATCCATTCAGTTGTTTTTGCGTGAAAGATCCACAAACATCCTCACAAACTTTCACATTTATAATATATATCAGATTTTACTTATTTGTAGCTACCGAACTGACTTATCTTAGGAATGCGGTGTGTCATTTCCGGTAATTGCATGTGCAAAGATCAATAAGTACAAATGAAGTGTAAATTAAGATTACCAGGAAGTTTGGGACGATTTATGTCATTTAAGCGTGAAATTCTCGGCGCGCGCTTTCATTTTTTAAACCAAAAATCTCATTGAAGTACATCAAAGCTTATTAGTCACTTGGGAGCATTTCCATTAAGGGGAATTAGTTGATTTCACATTCTCTGTTTTTATGTTAGGGATATTGTTTGTTTCTTGAAGCTAGGAAATCACGTTATGGTATTAAACTTTGGATTATCGCTGATCCTTGGAATGGTTCAATCCATTTAGAAGAAGTAATGATTCATGTTTGCAGCTGCAATTAATTGAATTCTGAATTTTTTTAAAAAAAGACAACTTGGTTTGGGAAAAGAAGAATTATATAAATTTTTTTTGAATGAGACTGTTTAAAGTACGAAATTTCTACAAAAGAAGACACAAGGATTAGTCTAACTTACCTGGATAATAAACTATGGTGAAAATATAAGGATGAGCAAAACATGAGAAGGCACATTTTTAAGTCACAAAAGATGAGTGTAATACTTTCACTAGTGATGGATGTTCAAGTATTATGTGTTAGTAGCTCATTTTAAAATATTACTTTTTAATATTTAATAATGCAATATTTCGTTTAGGTATTTAACATTAAAATATACAGGGTTTTTTGTAATTAACATTATTCAAAGCCCCCTGTAGCTCTATCTAACAATAGAAATGGCATCAAACTTGATATGAAGACTAATATTGCCACGGGAAGTAAGAGTCCATGAAAACAAAATTTACTCTAAAAATTGCGTTAGGATATTTATAACGCTGTACAATGTTAAAAGTATTACACATACAAAATAACAATGAAATGTTAAACTTTATTGACTACATTCACTTCCCCTGCGAAGAATTTGACCACATTCAACATAACCGCTCACTAAATTCAAAGACTACACTGTTGTGGCGTCGTGATCCCCTTAAATTACTTCATAACATGGTAGCGTGAGGGCCCAAGCAGCTATTTTCCAAAAAGACATTTTCTTCCTAATTAAGTAAACGAAACAGTATATTCATTATTAAATTGTCAAGTTCACAGCCTTTCAATGTAGAAAAGTTCTAGTGCACCGTCTTCGAAGAAAAAAACTGAAAAGGAAAGTAATTCCGAAGATAGAGAAGGTTATCAAAAAGGTCCTCGTCAACCTACGAGCCCATCCTATGACTCCCTGGGCCCACCCTTTAAACTCCCCTTTAAGCCTCTTTCACGCCTCTAATTATCTCTGATTGGCGAGCTTAGTAGATTTACACACGGCTGTCCTCGCTTTATTCCCACTCCATTGGTGCTTGGAGACAATAGGCCGGCACGTCTGATCCCAACTCCGGCGCTGTATCTAGTTCAGCATCTAAAGGGCTATAAGCCAACCAGTCACATTGACACTGTGGGTATGTTTTTGTCACGACCAGCCGACATTCCTCTTCATTCAAGTTGTTCGCAACCCACATGTGCGAGTAGAAGCCAGCACACAATGGATGCTGATAGCCGTAACTTCCTTCCGTAAAATCGTCTGGATGTCGGAGAAAGAAAAGGTATGGAAACATCAAAGCCGTTATCCGAATGGCTCACATCTGTTATCCCCTAGGTATGAGAAAAGAATACCTGGTTTCTTATGGACGATACAGTGTCTCTTTAGGACATCTTGGTCACCCGTATGTCAATCTTGACAAGTATTGTCGGGAAGGGTTCTGCTAATGAGCTGACGCTACACAGTGCATCATCTGCACAACATTTCCTACGATCGTAAGCAACATGCCACAAGGGATATTCCACATTGTCTATGATAGACGTACCAACATTGGTTACCTCTGATCCGTCGATAATTACAGTTGCAACATCTCTTGTAACACAGCTTTACGGCCTTTGCTTGAGTGAATTGTCAGTGACTCTGTTTCTACGAATTTCTTAATCCTTCCTTTCAAAGTATTAAGCGATAAAGTTCCCTTACGTAGTTTCTGTCGGGTTCTAAGCTCACAATGAGCTGTGGATGATTAAGATAATGCAGCTTTGCCAATAATGTGCGCTCTGGTAATGTGAGCTGCATCTTCACTTGAGCTGGCTCACTTCAGCTGAAAATATCTATCGATGCTGTCTACATGTTTTTATATCACAAATTACTAGTGTGAAAGCATAAATTTGAATTTTGCTTTGATATCCGTGTTTTATGCTGATTTTCGGTTTAATAAGCTACAACAACGCCATAAATATCCCTAACGGCAATTTGTGGAACTAAAATTTATTTTCTTGGAATCTTGCTTCCCGCATCCTTATTAGTCTCCATACCAAGTTTGGTGGCATTGAGATTTTTAGACCGAACTCCTGGGGCTCTGAATAGTGTTAGTTTAAAAAAATATGATCCTGTACTTAGATATTAAACTATCACGTTTTTATTTACTAAAATACACGCGATGATAGAGGAATCTAAAAATCGATTTGATTTCAATGGATTGCTGTTTTTGTTAACAAAAATATCTGAGTTTTTACAGATATTTTTCGAATTATTTACATAATTTATGCAACCTCTGACAATAAAGTTCGGTGAATAGTCCTGTAACATTAATGTAGATGAAATATTAATGAAAGTTATCTTACTGTCCTTCGAAATAGTCACCTCCCATAACTATGCACCGCTGAAATCTGCTATACATGTCCTGGAAACTTTGCAAGAAATATTTTTTCGGGGGGGGAATGGAATTCAAAAACCTCGACACGTTTCGTTGGATGTCAGGAATATCGTCAAATCTCTTTCCTTTCAAAGCGAGTTTGAGTCGTGGGAGTAGGAAGAAGTCTGAAGGATCGAGATACGGTAAAAATGGTGGATGTTCAAAGGTTGTACATTCAGGCATATTTATATTGAATGAATAAAAGAAATACAGCTAAAATATATCTGAATGTGCTATTAATATGGAATAATTCAGGATATAAAAGGTATTATAAGGATTATTTGAATAAATGAAAAAAATCCTTAATCCGTAAATAAAACTAAGATTATTTTAGAAATTCCTAGTTGCTTACATATGATTATTAGATTCACATTTCGTGTTCAACACCCCCCCTTATTGTGTTGGTTATTCTTATAATAATCATAGGTGTATTAATAAAACGAAAAATTCCAAAAATCTGTAATTAAAAATGTATGGGAAATTTCCTTAGTATCCCTTCTCGAGTGATTTCAAAGTTTTCAAAGTGTCTCAATTTTTTCTACTTCGGTTGCATGCAGAACTATTTACAAAAATACTGTTTGTTTCAGAATTATCAAACTGTACAAAATATTAAATTTTTTTTGTAAGTCTTACTCATAATTATTGAGTTGTTTTCATCTTAATAAAAGGCCATGGTAATCATTTGGTCACAGTCAGGAACTCGTAGTCGGCAAGTTGTTGGATCGAATCTTGCTGCCCTGAAGACCCTCTGTATTGAAGAGCTGATGCATATTAAATCTGTCATGATTTAAATTCCTCACATTGGCGTGGTGTAGAAGTTTGAAGAGTAGGGTGCCAACAGACGTGTCGTTTGGATCACTTGACCCAGGTTCAAAGTGAAGAGATTGTATAAAGGTAAGCATGACTGTCCCATCCAAACAATTGACCCGTGTCCGCCAATAGCCCTCGGTTTGCTTTAGAGTGCGATATTTAACCCTTTATCTACCGACGGTACTTATACGTGCCACTCACTTTAAAATAACATAGAATAACCAATTTTACGAATATTGTGACAATACTTAGCAGGAATAGTCTTTGAAATCCACTCTTCCAAGATATATGGCAGCACGGGTTCTATGAAGAGTTTTTAGCAGGGAAGGCGAATAGTTTAATTGCAGAAATTGCGTTTTCAGCGGATTGCGAAGATTATCATTTTTGTCCCGAAAAAATAGTGAATGTCAGAATTTAAATGTCTTATTTTTTTATGTGTAATGAGGATCTTAGAAAACGGTTTGACTATTTATTTTAAGTGAACAGTGTATATAATTAATTTTACAGTGGAATATCTTTAATTAATTAATTAGCCCTAACGGATTAAATTTCCCAAAGTTGAGTATTTTGCTTATGTATATCCCTTAATTTTCAATGTAGAGATCCAAAAAAAAAATATTGGATGAAAAAACTGCAGTAAACCTGATAAAGTGGTAGATAAAGGGTTAACGAAAGAATCAATTCATTTTATTAAACTTTTGAAATTTTTTACCAGATGTGATTACCGAAATAAAATTCACGAATTGATCTTGTAAATAAAGTTTTATTTCGAGAGTATATTTCCATAAATTTTGAAATGAAGTAACATTGTGTATAGTAATGTATCTATACGCATAATCTTACAAATTTAACAGTAATGTCTGTTACGCGCGCGTAACTGACATCTGAGTAATTACTCTGCAAAACATTGTGTTTGAATGTCATTATATTTTCCAGACACTAATTTCTTCACAAGGTAAATTTAGAAGTAGATAAAACAGCTGTTCTATTGTGTTCCAGAATTTCTGAAATACTCAAATTCTAAATTCTAAAAATGTAAGTAGTGTTATCATTTAAGTGTCGAATTATTTTCTGACTATTTTAAAACGTAATTTAACTTTAATAAATTGTTTTTACAAGGAAATTCTTATATAATAAAATGTACTTTATTTTAAGAATATCTCTAAGACCATTTCTATATTATTCTTAATCACAGATAACATTTTTTTTATTATAACTAGTATTATGTTTGCATAATAATGAAGTATATTTTTCCAACACTTGGTACTAGTCTTTTGATCAGAGTTGAAAGATGAAAACCATTAGGAAATTTATAAAATGTTTGTATTTTTATCATGCACGTATAAATAAAATAGTGTTGTTAAAAAAATTCTCATATTTATGCATCATACTTTACGGTAAATGTCTATACATAAAATGAAGTAATTTCTATATCTTTACAGGCTAGACAACAACAAAACTAAGTTACAGTCAGGATGGTTTTTGTGCTTTTATACTTACAGAGTGAGTGAGAGTAAAGTTAACGTCACATTATAAAGCAACACTAGGCTATTGAAGATGGACCTCGTAAATTTTGAACTCCGGATAAGTGACGAGGATGCCATCTCTGAGTCTACATCCCACTCTCCTACAACACCACACCAACTGGAAGCCATTTCACTCGAGAGATTTAACGTGCATCAACCCGTCCCTTCCCCCTCCCCCTCTACACGGTGGGCCGTCAGTAACAACAGGACTTGAAACCTCAACGTACTTCATAAATATTCATTATTTACCAGTATATTATGATCACAATAGCTGAATGGTTATATTTATGATATTTAGTGTCACTTAGATTAGAAAGCGTATATATAAATTTGTTTTTAGGATATTATTACAATAAAAAATTATTTAAGTACAATATATTAACAAAAAATGAACATAGAATGACCATTTTCAAAACATTTTCCTTTTATGAAAAATGCTTCTATTATAATAACATTTTGCCTGTATATAGCTCAGGTTTCTGTACAGAGGCCGTACTAGAATTTTTGAAATATACAACTTAGAAGTGGATTTATCCGTATTTTACTACAACAAAGGGGAGAAATTTTAAGAAAACAACGCCGATAGTTATTTCAATTGGTAATAACTCTGAAAATAATGTAAATTTTTCAAAATTCATGTTCAGACTCTCTGGAGAAGTCTTTACTTTATATAAGCAAAATATTATTATTATAGAAGCATTTTTATAAAGGAGAACGTTTTGAAAAAAGATTATTCTAAGTTCATTTTTTGCCAAAATATTGTATTTAAATAAATTTTTTTGTCATAATGTTCTTAAAGCAATTTTATACATTTATTCTATTCTAAGTGACACTAAATAGCATGAAAAGTATCAATTCATGCGCTTTTTTAAAATCACGGTTCCGAACATAATCGTATACCTTAAAACTGTAAAAGACCGTTTCTTCCATCCACATCCGAGTTAGAAACTTCTGGATGTGTTGCACCAGGAGCAGTTTCATTTTCTGTGATGCGCCTGATCGCACCTACTTCTGCTGACCCGATACCAGCGTGACCTTGCGCTTCCTTTTCGAGGAAGCATTGTGTGTTTATAGTAAGTGGCACACAGGTGACCTTGTTTCCTCGGCTGCATACCTATCAACCGCTCCACCTGTGGAAAAAGGTCACTTCGCTTCCTCATGCCTCGGGTGGGCCACCGACCTGTGACACGATTCTCAACAGAATTCCACGTTCGTTTTTGCACGAAACGTGGGTCACAATTTCAGTCGCAGTGAAGTTCACTTCAATGGGTCTGATCTTCGCCAGACAGCAATATTCAGATTGATGTCAGGTTCATGTAGCTGCTCACCAAAATAGTCAACAAGGCAGATCATTTTTGCTTCTCTTCGAAATAGTGAATAGTACATAAATTATGATTCTATCCAAGATATGATTCTTCAATTCCTACTATTAGCTCACACTCTCCCTATATATATATATATATATTGTTCAAATTTTCAATCGTTGATAAAATACTTTTTATTCATCCACTCAAGTTGAAATACATTTTTTAAACTTATAGTGGATGACACTTCATGTTAATACAGGTTTTTAAATATTAATTCATTAATTCTATTTAATTAATGAATAAATAACAAAAACAATAGTCCAACACCATACTTAAAAAGGAAAATCGCTCATTGTGTCCCTGTAGCACAATAGATATCGCGTTAAACTTCTAATTCGAAGGTCGTGGGCTCGAATCCCACCTGCAATGGTCTAATTTCTAAGAATGTGATTTATTTTTACTATTCTATTTTATTGGAATTATTCAATTTAATGATTGAATAAATCAGTGCTTCTCCAACTTTCAATGTTTACGACCCATTTTGCAATCTTAATTTTCATCGCCCCCCGTACAATAATGATGTATTGAATATAATAATAATGTTCTACGACGTTAAAGTTACAATATAATTTTAATTATAAACTGTACCAATTATCAAGATATGTATTGAATTTTGTATATGATAAGCCCATTGAAAAGTTACTGGTAATTATTAAACCTGTTCTTAACTTAGTGTTGATAAATTATTAAATATATTGTGCTGTACTGCAGCATTTATAAGTATATTATGTAGTGTTAATGTGTCAGAATGTATTTTGTGTTGCTTCCTTTCTGTAAAGTAATATTTTTTACTCACTAAGAACCATGATCACATATTTTATCACTTCAGAGAACACGATATCATATGTGAAATTGCGTTTCCCCCATTCTGAGGCCTGTGATCTCATCCGTGGGATCTAAATTTCGATCGTATGGAATTTGGAATAATTATAAACTATATAAATTTTTCAGCATATTTTGCTACAGTAATAATTTTACATAAATTTTTAAATGGAGTTAATCTTAACAGGGAAAAAATCACCCGGTTCTGAACGGGTTAAATAACAATGTATTATTTTCGACTTTTCAATATACTCGCACCCCCCACGTGATCATGCACCCCTAGGAGGGCGTGAAAAAAAGTTAGAGAAACGCTGGAATAAATAGTAACAAACGAAAATAATAGTCCAACACCATACATAGAAAGGAAAATGGAAAATTACACGGACAATCGCTTTTTATTTTGCCACTTAATATTGTGATTCTGTCATATGTATATACATATTTATATTAATTGTAATTATTTAATAAAAAGTAAGTAAATAAGATTTTTCTTTGTTTACCTAAGTAGGAATTGACTTTTAATTTTTGTTTATATTATGTTACTGTTATTTACTTCTTTTTGCGGAGAAGAAATTATGCATAAAAGGCGATATTATTCACAATAATGACACTCATATTTCTGCGTAGAAGTAAAAAAGTAACTTATCATTCATTAAAATGGTACTGTTATATAAATTTTTTTATTAATCAAAAGAACAGAAACAAATTAAATAAAAGTAACACTATTTTTAAATGTACAAAATTATGTTATGCAATTAGCAAACAATTAGCAATCTTGACATTTTAGGTGAATCGAATCTTCACTAAATGACAGATCTTCATTAAAAAAGAATGTATCACACAAAGTTTATCATTTATGAAAGTAACCCAATACAAACATTTAAATGCAGGTTATTTTTTGAGGTTTCGAAAACTATAAAAGCTATGCCTTATGTTTCTACCTTATTTGAATCTAGTATTCGGTTGTTTTAATCAGTTGATATTTTTATTAGGACGCATGTCATTTATATATGTCTATCGGAATCATACAGCAAGGTGAAAATATGAAAGGAGCACCATACATAGACCTTCCTAAAATATGCAAATGAATAAAGTGAATCATTGCCTCGCAAATGATAAACATTGCACAAATTACGTTCACTAATAGCTCTATGTAAAGAGATAACATAAGACTGTATTTAAGTGCTGAAAATATGTTTCCTCGCACTTTTTTTTGCATGATGTATCAATATGTTTCATAGGAAAAGGCGGAAATCAATTGAATAAGTTTCTCTGAGTTTTACAAAATAAAAATTATGGTTTATATAGATCGGGGATTATCTTTAAAAAATCAGAGCTTGTGTTGGAAGAAATAAATCCGCAGTGAATATTTTGAATGGAAGTATCAACGACACACACACGGAAAAAAGAATTGCACCACACATAGCCTCTTCACACTACCAGGCGTGAAGAAAAGTATGCTGTGCGCGCAGCAATGACGTGTCGCACAGCAACACTGAGAAATCTAGTGTAGGAATTAAGATCGCGATTGCAAAACTATTGCGTCAGCCCGCAATCATTCTATTTCATGTGCAACAGAGGGAAATTTTCACAAGGCATCCATGGGGCTGTGATTAACTTTAACTGTACACAACAAGCATATGTGGTTGCAAAGATTTGCCGTACAAATGATTGCCAAATGAATCACAATACCCTCTATAAACCTAGATTATCGTTTTCGAAGTATGACAGCCCGCAAGGAGAGATTGTAGTACTTTTTCACTAAGATCACCACAGCGATCTTTCATTTGATGTTATGTTAAATTTTCGAATATCATTGAACTTTACTCCCAGATACATATATTTCCGGCGTGTTCAACAACTATCCTAACTACATTCTAAAATTTTGAAGGCATTTTTTGTTTTGTTTTGTTTTCAAAGCTTACCTGCGATCAAGTTTCAAAGGGATAATGCAAGGTTGCACACAACGATTAATTTTTCCCCTACTGCACTGGCTCGTCCGTAAACCTATTTTGTACCCATCGTACGCATGGCTTTCATAATTTACAAGCGGCTGCATCAACATACATCACGTATTACTAAACCTGATGAGCTTCCACAACTTACGGAAGCAGCAAGGAATGATGCATAGCAAGAACATATCCGATGCCTCTTTCTGTCAGTGACGAAAAATGTAAATGTTTTTACCAGCTATTATGTTCCAGTCAATTCCTCTCTATATTCTATTACATTTCTCGAATAAATTTCCCTTTTACATCTCTTTTCCTTCATGCCGTTGCATTTCAGTGAATTAACATCTTCGCCGGACTTAAGTATTTGAAATTATATCGCATGTTTTTTTCCATAAATAAAAGGAATTTTTTTTTTATTTCTTAAAACTGTAGTACTTTTTTTTAGTCGTAGACACTATAAAACCTTTTACTTAAAATATTGTAACTTTTTTTAATGAATATAAATTAAAATGAATGCCTACATAAGCGTTTTACATAGTTATATAATTCTGGTCTGTTTTCAATTTTATAAATAATAAAAAAATATTCTAACGCGATTTAAAAGAAAAGGCGGGGATGAATTATTCTGCTTTTTCCAAGCAATAACTACATGAACATTCCCTAAAAACAATAAAGGGCTAATACTATTCTTTTTAAAAAAAAAAATGTCGAATTTGAAGAAAAGACTTAACTTTACATATATAACACATTTATCAATTCAAGTACTTTTTTTCTTCAAAATTCGTGTAATATGTGTCTTACCTTAAAAATATTTTTATTTTTGTTTTCCAAGCTCCCCATTTTGAATTAGAGATTTTCACTATTTAAAGTAAAGATTACAATTTAAATTTGTGTCATGTTTACGAGTAAAACAGCATAAAGCTATTTCATGATGACTTCTCTCTTTACACAGTAAAAAATAAATTGTTTTAAAAACTTTATTTGCTTACTCGAATAATTAAAATAAAATTAAGTAACCTCTGAACTGTTGACCCTGAAAATCTGGCTTATATAACAATGCGAAGACGATACCTAGAAGGAGTTGCCAGAAAATTCAGCAAGAGCAAACAAAGAAATAGCAAATGATATGTGTTGTAAAATGATACTCGTAACGCAGAGAGAGAACAACGTCCGCTCAGAAGGTTGTAGAACAACATTGGATGGTGATACACGACGTGACATATTTTAGTACAGAGTCATTGGGAATACGGATGGCGTCTTTGAGGGACGACCATCTATTTTCTGTTAATTATCTATCATATTGTTCTTAATACGGCTGTGGCAGTGCTTGCCAGTTTTGTTTAATTAGTTTCCAAATGTGTTCAATTGGTGAGAGGTCAGAAGAGAATGTTGGTCAGGAAAGCATCCATATATCTTGCAATTCACATTAATTTATTTACACGAGATGATCAGACTCATCCACAGGGTTTCGTGCTATAACCTAGTCTTTTCAAAGTAGAAAAGAAACAATACTAAAACATATAAACAAGAAAATATAATACAATACAGTGGATGATCGGTTAAGGAACAAATCGGTTAACGAACACTTTCACGAAAGATTTTTGTGTTCGGGTAACGAACACTTTCAAGAAAGATTTTTGTGTTTGGACAACGAACACATGTTCGGAGGTGCTCAGGGAGACACCCCTTAAATTATGGATAAAAATTTGACAACTCCTAGAGATCTGGAATTGGAGATGAACGAGGATGACATAGAAGAGCTCATAATGAAACATGAAGATGAACTGACGATAGAAGAACTCCAAGAAATTTTGAATGAAGAACACCAAGAAACACAACGAAATGTGTCTCCTTCTGATCAAGAGGAAAATGAAAGAGGACCAATGCCGACATCTGTCATTAAAGATCTTTTGAAAAAGTGGGAGGCTGTCAGAGTAATGGTCTTAGAATGGCACCCAAACCAAGCTCATGTCAGTAGGGTTGGGGATCTTTACAACGACAATGCTATTAATTACTTCCAAAAAATCCTGAAAAAGAGAGAAAAGCAATCGATATTGGACATGTTCTTCAACGCCCCATAAGCAAAAAATGAAAATGACTGATTAATATGCAAAACTATATGTATGTATTATTTTTTTAAAAACTTACTAAGAAATTATACATTTTTTAAAAGTTAATTTTTAAGGTCTCCAGAACGAAGTAATAGATTTCACATAGAAGTCTATGGTGAATCGATGATTGGTCAACGAACAATTCGGATAGCGAACATAGTCTTGGAACGGATTATGTTCGTTAACCGATCACCCACTGTATAAAAATATCTCTGCAAAAAGAGTAGAGTCAGAGAGACAAAGTTACATCAGTCTATTTCAGATAGATTGCAAAATAAGGAAACAGGAAACTAATTTATTATTAATCATATTGTTATGAAAAATATGATATAACCGGAAAGGAATTGCTTCTCGTGTAGGTTTTACAAGATGAAATTCGGTAGTGGGGGGGGTCAATAAGAATTGTATTGATCTGCGCCCCCGGGAGAACTACAAAAACAGTTGGAAGTGAAACCTATGAAGGTAATCAGGGAAAGAGCCATGACTGGTAAGAGGAAAGATTTGTTGCCTGAAAATACGGAGAAGATGAATATCGAAGTTTCTACTAAACGTTTTGAACCTTTCACCCGTTTGAAAATCATTCCAGCAGGAAGTCCAAGAATCGTAGATAAATTTTTTTGAATAATTAGTCAGAAAATGGAAAGGAGCGGTAACAGCAAAGAACTCACACTTAAGAATAGCTTTTTCTACGCAAATGTCAGATGCTTGCGTTTACTGCTAAAAAACAGCATTGGGTATTCCTCCAAGAAATTGTAGTGTCACCTACCGCATCACATCACCCCTGTATAGTTGCACTGCCATAAGTGACTTCAATACAAATCAAAATTGACTCACTATCTTACGCGAGGGCACAACAAACCATGGTGTCACGATGTCACACTGTGAAGCGTTCCAACATACTGCCGAATTAGGTCGGTGTCCAGCAGTGGCATCAGTAAGGTACTGAAGCTGTGTTCATGGGACTTCCTAGCAGAACAATGCTATCTGCAAAAGAAAGAATGACTTTGTCAGAAGCGGCACTCTGGATGAAACGAAGAGCGTCGTTAAGGGTGAAATTGAAAATGACTCTAAGGGAATATTCTTGTTTGACGCACCCCCCTCCCCCATCAAATCGACAAAGGAGGAGTGGTAGCATTCTCAATGATATCAACGGCGCTACACTCGTACACGGGGATCATCATTGGTAGAACAGAAGCATAACTCGTCTGAAAACACGTCCCCGTGCCATCTCGTCGTGCACGTCACTCTAGCTCTGCACAATTGTAAACTGATGTTTCTGCGCTTTTCAGTCAATTGCAATTATCCTAATAGATTCTATGAATGCACTTCATTAGTAACCAGTCAACAAATAATGATTCTGGTAAGTTTGGTAACATTAAGAGTGTCTTGCATATATTGCAAAATGATTTGACCACCGCTTTTTGATGGATGCATCTACTGTGCATCTATCGTGCTGATGATTCTCTGGTTATATCGGTATCCCTCAACTATCTTGTTACCAACAATATTGCACCTTAAATAAGTCTAGGTGGGTGTCAGCTGAAATTTAAGGCAGTGCTTCTCAAACTTTCAATGTTTGCGACCCAATATTCAATCAGAATTTGCATTGCGCCCCCCCCCTTAAACCCACAAAACGACATTAACATCTTAAGTCCCTCCGACGTATATAAACGTCTAGCTCAGTCAGTGTGTTAATTACACCCAGACATATATATACGCCTTTCCGAAGTGCTATCTTTTCTTTAAACTGCTATCCATAAAATTATTCCGAAGGGTTTGAAAATCAATAAAATGATCTTGACAATGTCTGCGAAAGATTTACTTGTTTCAGAGGATTTGATTATTTATTTTCCTTCCCCCCACCCTCCTCAATACACATACTCTTAAATACGTGTCAAACGGTGGCATTGGGAAACTGTAACGTTTGAAAGAATAACGGTAGCGTGTGTGTGTGTGTGTATATTCTTGGTTAATTTAAATATTGAATTTATTTACATCACAACTATTGAATATTATTTACTGAAGTAAACATTAAAGTTGTTAAACTTAATTAAAGATTGTTAGTCCAATAATTTGTGAGAGGGGGAATCGTTTGGCCACCGCTCCCGAGTAAGTTCAAAGCATCTCTCCTTCATCTGCCGGTCGACGGGGTTCGATTCCTCGGGGGTCAAAAAAGGGGTTGCGATGTCGGTTAGGCCACCGACAGAGAGCACATCTGCAGCTGCAAGATGCACGTGTGAGTGTCGGATCCACCAAAGACGCCGATCCCCGTTGGGAGTTACGACGTTACAGGAACGAATCGCGCAATTTTTAATTGACATTTAAGGGATGAATTATGTAAACCGTACAAATTATCCATATAAGTGATAATTTTGGCATATAATATTATATATGACAAATCCATGGAGTCAATGGTAATTATTAAGCTAGTCCTTAACTTAGTATTGTTAAATTAATTATAAAATAGATTTGCAGTATTGATACATTTGCAAGTGTATTATAGTGTAAATGAGTATTTTACTTTTATTATGTCAGAATATGTATGTGTATTTGTTTACTTTCAGCGAGTTAATAATTTGCTTAAATAATCTTTTTTTTTCGACTTTTCAATACGCTAACGTCCCCTCGTAGAGCTATCATGCGGGGCGCGCCCCACAATTTGAGAAACACTGATTTAAGGTATTCCAATTTCCCCTATTCTGTCTTTCATCACCATGCCTTTCGCAAATCAACTGTTGCCTTCGTTGGCGGCACTCTGATATTCTCTGCTATTACACGTTTCTCCTGAGACAAGAAAAAAATTACACAATATTTTTTTTGGCATGAATAACCACACAGAGAGAGATACTGGCATTTTGTATATTCCTTCTCTTGTATCCTTCTCAAAGTGTACCGGAAAGCGGCGGATTTCATATCATTTGTATTACTTAATAAGATGCATCTACCTAGAAAATTTTACATAATTTTCTTGTCACTCCATTGTATTACATTGTCAGTGTCACCTAGAAGAAATTTAAAATGTAATATTTGAACGTCTTATTACAAGTTGTAACAGGTTTTTAACTGCTTCAAATCATAAAAGTTTTCAATACAATAAAACAAAAAGAATATTTTATATTATTAAGGATATTCCCTATTTGAAGACTATTTAAATGCTTATATTATTTACTAATCTTTAAGATTGTCTTCTGCTATTAGAATATATCTAACAAATCAATATTCAAAAACAATAAAAGCAATCATTCCACATTTTTAATTTATCCGGGTTTATACTCTACTCAACTTACCTATTCTAGCTATTTTCTCCTTAATGTAACATAACCGAAATGTAAAAAACACGAGAGAAAACAATTGATGAAATTTAAAATTAAATATATGAGTAGAAAACCACTAAGATACCTGATAACACATAAAAATCGATTCATCATGAACGAGTAATCTAATTGCAACAAAAAAATGGTTGGTTGGCATTGACATGCGTAGAATAATTTATAACAGAGTGAAGAAGTGAATAGAATTCTATAGTTTAATTAATGACTTAAGTAAGGTTTTTATGAGTCTCATACACGTCCAGAAAAGTAAAATGTAAGAAATATCTTTCGATAACCAGTTTTATGATTAATGTAATACCTTCATCATTTCATGTAAGGTTAGTTATGATGTTAATATTTACAATTATTAACATTTGTCTTTAAATATAAAGAAGCATTCGTTCAACTTCAACACGTATGGAATTCTCTCTCTAATTTAGAAATTAATCATTTCAAGATAAAAAATCATACTGAACAGTCACTTACACCTAAGCCATAGCTCAACTTCTTTATACTAATCGTGTTTTTATTATTTGTTTACTTTCTTTCGTTTCGTAAGATTTATCGTGCACTAAAATTACATTTATATGTATCTGACGTAATAAATTGGCAATTTAAACTTTATTGGAAAACGTTTTTATGTTTTCTGTTTGTGTGACAGCTCTATATGACTGTGTTTTTTTAAATGTTTGTTACTGTACTTAGATTTTGAGATGGAGATGTATTGATTTTTTTCAAAATCTCCCAGACGTTATAAATAGCATTCACAGATATTGTATACTGACTTTGATATTAGCAAAACGTTAAATTAAATTTTGCAGTAGAACTTTATGAAATAACAGTTATTTTCTTCACACAAATATTCTGAGCAAGCAGTTAAAAACATTTTCCTGCTTAAAAATACCAAAAAGCATCAAAGAAGAAAAAAAATTCAAATAAACGTAAATATATTTTCAGTGAATTTTTATACAGAATAATAAAAAATTCTGTTAAAAAAACAGAACTTTTTAAAAAAATTTATTCTTTTTTTTATTTTAATATTTTAGAAAAATGATAAAATGGCAAAGGTTCCTATTTTCTTATTCATATATTTTAAAAATACTTTTTGCTAAAATTTCACTGCAAAAAATTGATATAAATCTAATTTACTTAAAATATTTGGTTTAAATTGTTATAGTTCAGTGTAAGAAAAATAAGCTAACTTGGAACATTTTAAAATTTGTGGTACAAAAGGATTAAGTGTAAATTTCATTCCCTGTTATTTTTCTTGCGACCAACAGTTAAAAAATTCTAAGGAGATTTTTTTAATGTTTTTAGAAGGCATTTTTTAAGTGGTTAATGAATAAAGCAGTCTTTATATGTTAAACAAAATTGTCTTTGTAAGTTATATTTATCAGTAGAGAGCAGTCTTACGTTTATCTTTACTTCCTGCTCATTATTTCAATTTCTACAAAAATCAAGGATTAATTTATTTATACTTTTCCACGAACAGAAATGAATGTTTCATTTTGTTGTATGATATTTTTCATTTCATGATTCTTGACCATATGCAAAGATATTAAATGACTGCATTTTATGTTCAAATTTTCGTATAATTTCTTCTTTAAAAAACATGGTTTGAGTATGATCTGTAGTTAATACTGCCCACATAATTTTGGTAAAGGTAAAATTCATTTGCTGTACCTCAATGTGATACTCGCCTTAATTATCAGTTAGAATATAATTTATTAACAAAAAATTATCTAAGCTCATTAAATAATGTTTGCTGATGTCTACATTTCATATTCTACAGTCCTATTTTTCTGCAACTCTTTTCCTATTTTTCTGAAAGGAATGAAAATAAAACTTTTAATGAAATGACTTCATTATTTACAGTTATTCGTAACTAAGGTATGCATTCTTCTCTATGGAGTAATATGCTTTGAAGAAAGCAATTTCATCTCTTTCATATAAATTATATCTATACCTACAGTAGACGTATTTTATCTATGTATGCACATTCTATTCATGAATTTCGTTCTTATATCCATTTACTTAACTGATTGGTCTTCAGTTACTATTTAAAAATTTAAACGCGAATGTTTCACACATGCAATAAAATGTAACAAATTTGAAGTTATTTATCAATAATTTTATAATGAAAGTAACAGAATATTAGTTACAAAATATTATTGCTCCAGTTAAGAATTCCTTAGCGTCATACTTGTGCGATTAAAAACCTGTTTTTAACTTATACTGTTCTAAAGAAAAGATAAGATATTGAATAACTCATGAAAATGAGATAACTGAGGTTATCATATTATATATAAACATCAATGTTTGAAAATCTGATAAAAATCCACGCCGTTGACATTGTTTCGTTCAAAAATTTTACAGGGAGCTTCGCTGATATCTGAAAAATGGGGTAAGCATATTTCCTCCGAAAAAAAACTTTTTGAAATTTATTTTTAGTTAATTTTTTCTAAACCCCTTTACTTTAGAAAAAGTTTGTATGTGTATGCGCGAAGTTATCAAATAATGTTTGATAATGTGTACATTTTGTATTCTACGTTCCTATTTTTCTTTTGCGTAAAGGAAGGTTTCAATGACGTCATTACTTAGTGTAAAAGGGAGGGGTTCACTAATGACATCTGTTTTCGGAAAGACATCCAATTAATCAGAATTCCTTAAATTTTTTACATTACATTCTTATATGGATAAAAAATCATACTTAAAACGTACTCTGGGATTTTTCTGCTGAAATATAAAACAAAAATCCCAGATAAATGAATCTTTAAAAACCCTATAGAAAAATTATATTTCTGTGTTCAGTATTTTATTTTTATAAATTTTCTCCTACAGATTTCATTTCAAATCTTAGTAACATTTTCTACTGATCAAAAGAATTGAGCATTTTTTTTTTCTCTGAAATTCAATGCATTTTATTTACTGATATCGATGGATAACATTAAAATACTAAAAAGGAAAATTATGAATATATATATAATATATATATATAATATATATATACATAATATATATATATATATAATATATATATAGTATATACATATATATATGTATATAAAATATATATACATATATATATATATGTAATATATATAGTATATACATATATATATGTATATAAAATATATACATATATACATATATATACATATATATGTATATAAAATATATACATATATATATATATTCCCTGTTTTTGTTTCTTTCGGTTTGATCTTAAGATGTCTTAGGATTTATTAGTGTTCTTTTTAAGTTATTTACTGCTATATATATATATATATAAAGTAGAGAATTTTACAATTATATAAATTTCTCTAAATTAAAATTATTCAATTCCATAAAGATTAGTAATAAAGGAAACAGTAACTGAATTCACTCTTTCAAACTAGTTAGAATCTATAATACAAGTCTGTTTGAATGAATTCGAAGACAATTGTGAAACCTTAACCAGAAAATTGCTTCAACCAACCATTTATTTTAGAACGGAAGCAAACATGTTGTAACTTGTCAAAGGAGATGTAGAATCGATTGGGACACGACACGACAAAGAGAATTTCCTGTACCCCCTCCTCAAGCAGGCTAAATCGCAAAAGTCTGCAGATAAATTCATGCGGCCTATTTTTATAGACTGTTACGGAGTCATCCTAGCAGACTCTTTGGATTACGGTCAGAACATCATACAGCCCATTACTGTATATTGCTGAATAAATTCAATGATGTTCTGGACAAAACACGCACTCTATGATCATCAAAAGCGTCCGTCACCTTATCGACAATGCACCTGCACATTCAACTTGAGATCTTGATGTGCGATTTGTGTGGAAATGAAACTGACGGGGTTTGAAATTTTGCCATTCATTCTGTCCTCCCTATCTCGAGCCTATGGACTTTTTCTTATTCCTAGAACTCAAAATATTCCGGGGGTCCAGTTAAATTCTAACATTTTTCAACACAAATAAAAATACCCCTGCATCCCATGTAAAAGCATGGGCTTAACGAACAACATAAAGCAAAATCTTTGAGAATAAATAAATTCATTCTTCAGAAAGACAACTACATAAAAACGGGTTTTGAGGCACACAATAAAATTTGATCTGTTAATGGCAACGATGGTTATGACCGAAAAGTAAATTATTTAAAACAGCGTTACTCATATTCAATGAATACTCTTATGCAATGAATACAATTGTAAATACTAATTGCGAGAATTTTAACTTATTCGAATATTTATTTATCAATAATTAAAAATCGGAGGATTTCTCAAAGTACGTTTATAAAGCTGGTAAGTTAATCTAAATATATTTTTTATAAGTATTCAATTCATGCCCATATTCTGATCTACGTTTTTATATCTTTACTAAGACTAGTATGCTAAAATAAGGTTTAAGATAAATGTACATCCGGAAAAGTACAGAAAAAAAATACTTTTATATATATAACCTTGCTTTTAAATATAATGTAATCAAATTAAATATAATGTAAGAAGAAAGTTGATCTCTCTTCAAAGTAGAGGAAGCATATCCTCGGAAATCATCAAGCTAGATCATGTCAGTAACTTAATTACCCTTCAGAAATCCAAAACCAAATATGGACTGACTGCAAAATCTTGTCTGGAGAGCCTCAGATACTCTAGGACTGGGGTGTCAAACTCGCGGCCCGGCCAATATATCGGCATACAATAATATATAATGAAATAAAAAAAATTCTCCCAAAATAGGAAAGATAGTATCATGGAAGAGATGTCAAGTGTCAGGACGTATTATACATTATTAGTACAAAGAGTTAATAAAAAGGATACTAGAGGGAATTATTATATATGTGGGAGTCCGACTATAATCTTCGAATAAAAATCAGACTCTTCAGAAGTTGGGATTTTAAATTGGCGAGGTGGTTGTCTAGGGGTAAGTATTACAGGGTTAGTGATGAATTAATTGAATCAAAGTCATTTAAACGCAGATACTTCATTTAAGTAAAAAGGAATATATTTCAAGTTAAAGGGGAATATTTACAAAGGGATAGAGACATTCAGAAATTAGATTAATTGAAAGTTGAGTTATACCTTTAGAAGACGGGGAAATTAATTACACTTCTCATGCTTGGACGCTTGGACTGAAATCGCGTTGGGCGCGAAATGCGCAAAAAACGTGACGAGTTGAACCGGCGGGGGTTAGTAGGCCTCTGCCAAAAAATTATTCAAGCCGGCGCTCCGAAAGCTCACCAGACGGCGCTGTTTCGGAATGCGGTAATAAACAAAATTGACATTAATAGTCCTCTGAAAAGGATATGACTCAACCTTTTACAAAACAATTCAAACGGAAAATTCCACATATATATATATATATATATAAGAAGTTTCCAAAAATGATATACCTAAAACATTAACGTTAAAGATTTTTATTGCAAATGTGTGCTAAAATTAAATGTATAACAATTTTTTACGAAATGTATCTAAACATCACTTCGTGCATTTTAAAGCATACATTAATATAGGAATCTTCCTTTCTTCGTATTAGAAAATTTTAAGCAGAAATTGTAGAAAAATAAATAAATAGAATCATTATAAGATATGAATTATGTATGAGAACCCTTGTTGTAAATTCATCTCACAAATATCAGTTCAGTAAGCTTTTATTCATAGAGTTGATACATTATTCGGTGTTAAAATTCAATTCACTTTCATGACGTCATAAAAATAGATTTAAGTGAGAAACTATTATAATTAAATAAAGAAGTCTCTTTTTGAGTAATTTAAAATGTACAACCGATCTCTCTCTCCCTACCCAATAAATTAAAACTGTATTTCAGACACGATATGAAGGTTTTTATAAAAAAAATCTTATAAATTAAATTTTCAGCAACTGAAATGATTAAAGTCTTGGAGTTTTGCATAGGGGGAGGGAGATATCAGAATGGAGGAGATTTTGAATAGTTAAATGCAAAAATGGCCAGCTCTACTGACGTTACTAAATTCGTTTTAGAGTCCCATCGCACAATCAGCAGTTTTTGCTGTCTCTTATTTTTCTGCCTGAAGACTTTTCTTCATTTCATTTCTCTTTACTGCCTGAAAATATCTTTTCCCTTTATTGCATTTTGTCGATATCTCTTTTGCTTCGGCTTCTTTTTCCCCTTTTTTTTTCTTTTTAATTCTTTCAACTGATTCTTAGCCCTTATTAGATTTCAGATTTGATGAATATCCTTCAATAACTTTTTCCGTCATTATAAATATCAGCAGAGATAGATATTTTTCGTCCTTTAATATAGGAAATGTAATATTTCTAAATCTCCTTTTATTTTTTAGGACACAAACTATTTTCGCCAAGTTCAATTTATATTGTCTACTTAAAAAGCTTGAGATATTAGATTTCGATATATGAAATCAAAAATGTTTCGATATATTTCTCTTCCTTTTTTTCTGAACTTGATATTTATAACATTTCTGACACTAAAAGTTTTCAAAATTTATCACGTACACAACTGAAGTACTACGAAAACAACACACGCTTTATATTTTTTTCTCATATAAAATGCGGTTTATTTCATTTTTGTAGCTAATAATGTTTAGTAATACTAATTATTCGTTGGGTCAAAAATCCAAGCTGGAGATGTATGTTGTTGTTACTTATATACTACATTATCGACAGTAACATTAGATCAAGGTTCAAGAAATTCATCGTGGCGGAGGGCTAGAATTTTACGCCTGTCGTTAGCCGTAGCTTTGAGCACCATGCAGGTGACAATACGATTTGGATCGGTTTCACCTCAATTTTGAAGGAGAATACCCTAGAGGGGTCAGGGGCCTCCCTCCTCTCTTTCCCTTCCACCAACCTCGCAAGAGGACTTGCAGCTCGACGGCTATTTAGAGTACTCCCATGCCACGAAGGAACAAAACATTTACAAGCATCCATGCCTTTCTCCGGGATTCGAACCCAGTCCCTACGGCAACGTAGTCAGTGACACTAACCCTTACACCGGATGGTCAGCATGGAGAAATATAGTTTTCTTGAATATATCAAAGTTAAATTCAAGTAACATGATACACATTCCTTCCTATATCTTCCTATAAAATATCAAGTTAAAAACATTCAGCAAAAACTAATATTTTTTTATTATAGTTAGAATATTTTCATGACAGAGACTTTAAAACTGAATTAAAAACTTTTAAACTGTGCGTTTATCTCTGGAGTTTTTATTAAAACAATATAAAAATCATGTTTATTAACTATAACTTTTTCTTGGTTAAAAATTTTATTTAAAAAATTATGAAATCGAATAATTTGAGATAACTTTTTAGCGCAATGCATCTTAATAATCCTGACTATGATTTTTCATACATTATATTCGGAAAGAAAACTCTTTAGTTTTTAATTTCCATATAACTTAACTATGCTTCAAAACACAAAAAGAAGTATGATGTGAAAATAAAAAATCAGAAATCTCAAAGTTTGATACAATTTAGCACGTATTACGTTCGCAAACAATAAAAATAAAAAAGTCAAAATTGTAATACATTAAAGATTGCATTTAATATCTTTGGATATTGTTTCAGTGAATGCCGAGTCTTTAGTATTTTTGAAGGAAAAAAACCTGTAATTTTTGTTCTAAAGTAAATCTTTTATATAATTCAGGAGAAAAATTCTATAAAGTTTAGTTGATAATACAGTGATCATATAAGGATAACTCTACTTATGTATCCCTCTCAAATTCAGATCGTGTACTGTATTTTATGAGCATAATATGAATGTTCTTGCCTATTTGCAGATATGTTCATCTTATTTTATTTATCTGTAGGAACAAATGTGCATTTATGCTGATTGGAGCAAATATTCCAGTGCTTTTTTTCCCTGGATAAACAATTTGGATTACACTAAAATATTTCTAATCAATTCATCTTTCAAAAGGAGAATCTACTGATTTGGATGCAGGATAGATTAAGCTATTTTATCAACTTATACTCATATTTAGAAGGCTATAATTGCTACCTCAAACAATCGATTTTTTTTTTGAATTTGTCATTTTTATGCATTTTTTTTACTGCAAAAGATTTGCTAAGTTTCTCAACCAATAGAAGAAGATTAATTTTGCATTATGGAAATAACACATAAAAAAAGAATTCCATGGCGATGATGATCAGCAAAGTACAAAAACTGAGACCTTCTTGAGTGAGATACAATATTTTTCAAATTCCCTCTGCTCCCAGAAATATTTCAACTCTTTGTTAGAGGAGTCAGATTAGCTATCAATGAAGACACAGTGGGAAGGGCGGGGGAGTTAAGTCGTGATGGATTATGTGGAAGCATTACTAGTAGCTCAGGAAAGCAACTTCTTGCAATAGCGAAGGCAATCTTGCAGAACTATTGCTTACCACAGAATTTAAAAAATCTCCTTATCGAAAAATTGAGCAATGTTCAAGTAAAATTTCAAATGTTTTCTTTCGAAGCTCTTTCTGGAACTGAATTTAAAGCCCTCGTGTAGCTGAACAGTCTGACGTTAATATTCAATCAATCAATCAATCTGGAACTGAATTTAGATTTCTTAAAAGTATTCACATAAATAAAATATTAGCACATAAGCCATATTGGAGAACATCGAAACTGCACTATTGCTTAAGCCTCTCCTCGTGATTCATTTTAAATATTTATTAGTTTTACATACTGTCTGGTTTGAAATTAACCACACTTGCACTTTTGTTAACACACGAGAAAAATAATGCCTCAAATTATATATATTATTCTTTTTTTCTTATTTTTCAAATAAAAAAGCTGGTGTATCTTACAATTTTTTTGTCCTTAATTTGTTCCATCATTACTGCTGTAACAAATCGTAGAAGCTGCAGATCTTAGACAAGTTTAATTTAGAATTTTAAACGTTTACAAAATTATTAGTAGTGAAATAGCAAAAAAGTAAAATTTAATAAAAATGTGTTTCCACATTTAAAGACATCAGTACAGCATTTTATAGCAAGTCAAAAATGTTGGCAATGTCTTTAAAACAATAACGTTTGCAAGAAGTAGAAAAAATTGTGTTAAAAAAACCCAACTTCCACATCATCTTTTTTGTTTATTTATTCCGCGACTATTAATAGTTTTAAGATATATTACTGAATAATTTGATGTTTATATTGCAGTATGTTAAATATGCAGCAATGAAGATTGGAAATAACTCTTTTCTTTTACAATTGCGTTGATGTTAGACAAATATTCAAATATATTCATTCTGGAGAAAACTGGAATAATTTGATTAAAAAAAACGCTCTTGATTTTGTTTTATTCTACTTCTCTAATTTTTATTAGCAACACTTTTTTTATTTTTATTTTTCTCAGAAGGAAATATAGAGTAGTTTATGAAATACGAAAAACTTCTGCGAAACGACTGATTAATACATTAAAAGCTAATTTATTTTTAGTTCGTTAGTCCATTAATATTCTTAATTGATTATAAGCTTACAATTATTTTTCCTCTCTTATCGCATTTGTAATGACATCATTTGGAAACTTTTCCATAATACCTCTGCAACTTATTTTTTCCCCGAGTTTTAAAGGAAGTAAGATAAGTTATATAGCGTTACTAATACTTCATACAGTGCTCGTTGGGATTTTCAAAATTTCATGTCGAAGGTTGTACGATAATTAAAATAGTTTCTTTTCAATCAGAAAACATTGAGAAGACATTATTTAAAGTCACGATTAAAATTCTTGATTTGAAATTACCAAAAATTAATTGTCTTACTATCCTTTTAGTTGATTAAATTCAGATTTCGAATACAGAATCTTTTATTAAGATTTTATTTTTTTTATATTACTTCCTACAATAATATTTGATGGAGCTAATGGATTGAAAATAAAAATGACTTCATTATTTACAGTTATTCGTACTAAGGTAGGCATTCTTCTTTGTAGTAATATGCATTGAAGAAAGAAATTTCGTCTTTCACAAATTATACCTATACATACAGCAGACTTAATTTATCTGTGTATATACATTCTATTCATAAACTTCGTTCTTATATCCAATTACTTAACTGTTTGATTTCTAGTTACTATTTAAAATTTTACATGAATGTTACGCACAGTAAAATATTACAAAATTGAAGTTATTGATCAATATTTTTTTTATAATGAAAGTAACAGAATATTAGTTGCAAAATATTATTGTTCCGGTTAAGAATTTCTCCAACTTCCTACTTTTGCGATTAAAAACCTGGCTTAAACTTACACTGTTCTTAGAAAAAGAAAAGATATTGAATAACTCTTGAAAATGAAATAACTGAAGTTATCACATTATATAACGAATGTTTAAAAATCTGCCTATAAAACTTATACAAATCCACGCCGTTGATATAATATCATTTCAAAATTTTGCAGGGAGCTACGTTGATATTTCAAAAGAGGGGTAAGCATATTCCCACCGAAAAGAAACTTTTTTTCAAATTTATTTTTAGTTACTTTTTTCAAAAATTCCCTTGATTTAGAGTTTGTGTACGTGCAAATTCGTCAAATGCCGTAATATGCAGCCATTACTAGACAACCACTCCCTCTCATGTTTAGAACCGATAAATGTATTTGGTGACATCTTTTGATTTAGTAACATTTGATGTGGGTTTAGTGGAAATCTACTCCAAAGGAAAGGGGCTGCGGATGTGTTGTGGACTTTTGTCTCCCTTCCTCAATGGCACGATAGCCCAGGGTGGGACCTCGGCCTTCCTAAGAATTCCATTCCAGACTGTTCTGTTCTTGGCGCGACTTTTCCAGTTACTGATAATAATAATAGTTTTAAGATCTTTCTCTAGGCCATCGATTCACCTGAATCTTGGTCTTCCTCTTTTTCGAGTACCATTTGATCTGGCCACAAAGATCTTTTTTTTTTGTGACTCAATTGTTGTCCAATTTTATCAGGTGTCCTGACCATTTTAACCTTTGTATTGCAATTAATTTAATAATATCTGAAAATTTTATGAATTTCTAAATGGGTTCCTTCTTTTCCAAATGTTATCACACTCCAAAAATACTTCCAATGATTCAACTCGCAAATATAGTAAGAGTCTCCTCGGTCATTGCCCACGTTTCTGCAATATATGTGAGAACGGGCTTTATATATATCAATGATTTATAAATGACTAGTTTTATTTTTCTGCTTATGAAGTTAGAATTTAAATATTTTTGAAGTCCATAAAAACATTTGTTAACAGCAGTAACTCTATTGCGAATCTCCGGGGTTATGTCATTGAGTGTGTTCAGTTCAAAGCCTAAATACCTGAAATCATTGACAGCTTCAAATCTGTATTCCTCTATTTCAAAACATGGAACGTTAAAACTGGCACTTGACATAAATTTGGTTTTTTCTGGAATTATTGGATGTCCAGACTTGAAATTTGGCAAGCATGTAATTTTTTGGTGTGCAAAGATCTGCTATGAACGAGTTTTATGGAAATCGACTTCTCTCTTCAAAAGATGAGGTTACGGGGTGTAAAAGATATATTCCGTTTCAGAATTCAAGTCCTCTTTTTTTAATCAAAAGATGACTGATGTAAAATTATTTTGAATCGAATGCTTGATGCTAATATTTATACATCAATAACTTAAATATATATAGTCATACATTATCATGAAATACCCAGAGAAGCGAGTGGGTTAGGGCCAGTGTTGTGTGAATAATTATAAATAAGATATTGAAATGTTTCTTTCTAAAGAAAAAGTTTTTCCTTTCTAAGTTCTCCACATCAAACGAAGTTTTGTAACTCAATGAAATGTAACAGTCAATTATATCCGACATTATTACAATAGATCTTCGTTGGATTCAGCACTTTAACCCACGACTCAAGTTGCATCACAGCTAGTCTTGAAACTCCCGAACTTAACAACTGGACTGATGTGGTTTTATATTTATAGGACAAACACTTGTGTCTACATCTTATTTTAAGCAATACAATACATCACAATATCCGGTACATTTTTTTAGCAGTTGAAGAATACGAATTTTATTTTTGCAGTGAAAAACTTATTTCATGATTATCTTGCTGTGAAAGAAAAGAAGAGAAATTTACAACTCTTTTCACGAGATTCATTAATTTGCATTTAAAACACGTAATATTAAAAAAAAATAAGCCAACTCCTACTTAGATCAACAAAGAAATTTTTTTATTTTAGCTACTTTTTATTTAATAGTTACAATTAATATAATATACATATGATAGAATCACAACATTAAGTGGTAATTAATTTTAACAATTATCATTCTGAATGCTTTAAAACGTGAGAAAAAACCTTTTCAAGTGTTGACACAAGTCGCGAAAATGGTCGCTAAGTCGCCAACGTGTGGCTGTATTTTTAATTCTTTAAATAATTAGTTTTAATCAATTAATTTTTATTAATTATAGTTAAATTATTGTATTGTCATCCAAAATAATCATGTGTATAATATTTCAGCTCAATTGAGAGCTTTAAAATGTATTTTATTAACGATTGAAAATTCCATCAAGATAAATAAATAAATAGAGAGAGAGAGAGTGCGAGATATAGTAGTAGAAATTGAAAAAAACTTCAAAACTTTTCAGGGGGGGAAAGAAAAACAGATTTTTAAAAAATATTTTATATTGGAAAAAGTTTCTACTAATTCAGGTACACATATACGCGGTACATGTCAGGTACATTAACGCAGAAAATGAGTAAATGTACATGTGTGCAATGCACATAGGTATATACTGTTTTTTCTTCCTGGTCCCAAAGTTCAAATCAGAGCAATTGCACTTATTCATTTTATATGGGCCTTCAAGTCTGGAAATCACTTCAAAAATATATTTATATCTGATTCAGATATGTATTAAAAATATATAGCATACATGTGTGTGTGTGTGTGTGTGTGTGTGTGTGTGTGTGTGTGTGTGTGTGTGTGTGTGTGTGTGTGTGTGTGTGTGTGTGTGTGTGTGTGTGTGTGTGTGTGTGTGTGTGTGTGTGTGTGTGTGTGTGTGTGTGTGTGTGTGTGTGTGTGTGTGTGTGTGTGTGTGTGTGTGTGTGTGTGTGTGTGTGTGTGTGTGTGTGTGTGTGTGTGTGTGTGTGTGTGTGTGTGTGTGTGTGTGTGGTGTGTGTGTGTGTGTGTGTGTGTGTGTGTGTGTGTGTGTAAAAAATATCCAAATTCAGAGGGGGAAATATCTCAAACAAAAAAACAAATGCTATTAGCAGTTTTCAATCATCAGCATAAAAAATTATTGAAATCGAACTATTTTTAAGTAACGTAAAGTGTAGTAATTCTGTTGAAGGAATTATTGCGCTTCTCTCTTTCTCTCTCTCTCTCTAAAACTTTTTTATTTTGCTTGCATAAGTTTTTCTTTGAAAATACTTTTTTTTCATTTTTGAGATTCAAGATATTCCTTACGATTTAAAAATATTGCGTGAAAATCACAGTGCCCTACACGCTCAAGGTTTCAATCAATCGCACCCATTACTCGTGGGTTTAAAATTATTGAGATATGATAATTTAAAATTTTACAAATTAAGTACAAGCTGGAATATTCTCTAAAACGCAGATGCATTGTTAAGTTCAAAACTTGGTTCTTTCTCAATTAATGATTAGTTTTGAGACTCAAGAGTCAAAATGTCGACTTCAAAACGGAAAAACAAAGGAATAAAGAAAGATGAAAAAATCGTTTAAACATTGAATTTTGAAAAACTTATAGCAAATTTGAAAAAAAAAACTGTTTGAGATATACATTAAGATTTATAGTTTTTGTTTCCCAATGGGGTTGTGGATTGGTATTTACCATTGCAGAACCAGTACATTCCCCGGGAACTGGTATTACTTTTTAGTGCGGAACAATATACGTGAATACCAATCGCAGCAATTTAGTTTTGAGTTTCCTCCCCAGAGAGTTCTGACAATGCGAAAAATGGTACAAGGAATTTGATTTTGCCGAGAGCATCCAAGCCAAGAAGGTACTCTTGAGATATTTAACACACACACACACATGCCGCATAATCATACCGCAGAGACTCTGTCGATTTTCTGCAACATGAAAATCCACCGACTAGGGCCGGGGTCAAACTGCGAACATGGGCGTACAAGGCCAGCGACAAACCAACTGTGCCACACAGCCGGCGTGGGTCCACACAAACCATAAATTCAGCATATAAATTCCATGTGTCTGACCATTTTTATTTTTATGCTAAGTCCCCTGCATGTACTGCAAACTCTTCCATTTACTGGTTTAAAATTCAAGATGAGTCGAAATTTTTAAAAATATTGCATTACACTCTTAATCTGTTAGAGAGAAATGTAAATATATATATTAAATAGGCACAAAAAAAAAGAGGGTTTTTTCAAAAGTTATTGATATTCTTCTAAACAATTCAGCGTGTAATATAATACACATTAAAAATTATTCATGTTTAATCTCTTGAAAGTCAAACAAAAATTACAAATCTTAAAACTTACATTTTAAGAATTGAGAATTGGAGTTAACCTCTTGCGTAACCATTTCATAATATATATATGTGTATATATGAGAAATTTGTAAAGATCTTACTTTGAAACATTATAAATAGTTACTTCTTAAAAATCCTGTCTTTTAAGTAAATGTGAAAGTACTTGTACTGCATAAGTACTTGTATTAAAGGTTCTAAGAGATAAAAAATCTCAATAGATTTTGCATTTGTTTGCGGACACACGGGCGTTCTTGGGAATGAGCGAGTCGATTGGCTTGCAAAAGCTGCAACAAAGCACAAAATTGACATTGACGTTAATATTCCTAAATCGTTTTACAAGAAGATCACGAAAGAAAGAATGGTGAAGTCTTGGAACCAAGATTATCTCATTTCTAATAAGGGGAACATAACAAGGAAATTTTTCCCACCATTATTAAGAGATTATCATGTCATCATTTTTACACTAACTATAAATTAACCCAATTTCTCACTCGTCATAGTAATTTCGAAAGCTACTTGAATAAATTTAATTTAGTTCCTTCATCTTTCTGTGACTGTAATATTGGTGGCGAGGAAAAGGTATAGAACATGTAATCCGTCTGTGTTCCAAGTATGTCAGAGAGAGAAAGATCATAAGACTGGCGTTCAAGAGACTCAACATTAATTGGCCACCGAATTTTCACCAACTTCTTTCCACCAGAAGTGCTTTCAAAAATTTCTGTAAATTTGTTGTAACTGTTTGTAATTCTTCTTAACTTCATTTTTTAATTGTTTATTTCCCTTGAATGTGTGTTTAATACTTACTTCTGTAAGCCCCGTGTGATACTTTGTGGTGCACGGGGATTTTATAATTGTTTTCAATAAAAAAAAATAAAAATAAAAGGTTTGTGCCACCCATCCAGAAAAGTGGATAGCGACGCTGACTGCTGTGCCGTTGGGACTGAGTTCGAATCCCGGAGAAGACATGGATGTTGGTAGATGTATATTGCCTTCGCGGCAGGGGGTACTTTTAATAGCCGTCGAGCCGCAATTCCTCTCGAGAGGTTGGTGGAAGGGGAAGAGAGGCGGAAGGCCCCTGACCATCCCCAGGGTGTTCTCCCTCAAAATTGGAGTGCAACCGAGCTAAGTCATTCTGTCACTTGTATGGAGCTCAAGGCTACGGCTAACGACAGGCGTCACTCAGCCCTTTGTCATGATAAGTTTCGCGGGTCTTGATCTGGCCTTTGCCGATCAGGTGGAAATAGTAACAACAACAACAACATTAAAGGTTTGTAATTTATATTAGATTAATAGTAAATAAATAAATGGTATAAAAATAAGAACATAAACTTCAAATTGATTGATTGTATCTTAACGTTACAGTTTTAAACAACATAATGATTATCAGCGATAGACGTCGAAATTTTGAATTACGAAAAAGCTTTGTGGTTGAGATACCCGTGCGTGAGAGCTTGCATCTCTTTCTTTAAGGTATCCGATTACGTTCGAAACCGTGATTTTAAAAAAGCGCATAAATAGATAATTTTCATGATATTTAGTGTCACATAAATTAGAATACATGCATAAAATTGTTTTAAGGACATTTTGACAAAAAAATTATTTAAATACAATATTTCGGCAAAAAATTAACTTAGAATAACCTTTTTTCAAAATGTTCTCCTTTTGTGAAAAATTCTTCTATTATAATAATATTTTGCTTGTATACAGCTCAGACCTCTGTACAGAGGCTCAAATATGATTTTTGAAAAATTCACATTATTTTCAGAGTTCCAACCAATTGAAATCATAATCAGCGTTTTTTTTCTTAAAAATTCTCCCCTCTGTTGTCGTAAAACATGTCGTAAACATACTAAGTTATGTATTTCAAAAATTCTAGTTGAGCCTCTGTACATAGGTCTGAGCTATATACAGGCAAAATATTGTTATAATAAAAGCACTTTTCGCAAAAGGAGAATATTTTGAAAATTCATCATTCTATCTTCATTTTTTGTCAGAATATTGTACTTAAATAATTTTTTATCGTAATACTATTCTTAAACCAATATGCATATATGTTTTATATGTTTTATATGCATTTTCTGATTTAAATGACACTAAATATCACAAAAAAATTATCCATTTATACGCTTTTGCAACATCATGGTTCCCAACGTAGTCGGATACCTTAAACTTTCATATCATTCCAACGTGAGGACTTTGAGCCACGAAAGATTTAATGAGAATCAGCTTCTCTACATGGCATGTCTTTAGTTGCAACAAGACTCGAAAGGAATAATAAATTTCTGACATAATCGTAAGTCAACAATTAAAATAAATAGAGTTTTAAAAAATTAAAATCTCAAATATTTAAGCAAATTTGTTAAAAAATTAATAGCCGGAATTCTATAATTCTTCTTACATAAATAGAGATTTTGATGCTCAAATAAGAATTCAAATATATTATCTAATTTTTTAAGATTGAACTCTAAGAAGCTGATAATATGATAATGTATTTTCTTTCATAATCAGATTATTTATTTAAAATAAAAACCACGGACCGGTTAACGTTTGATAATTTTATAGAGGCGCAATGGGAAGGAAAACGTTGATTGTTTATATTTTAGATTGTTTTGTAATTAATTTTAATTGTACTTAAACACGCCTTAAAAACAAAATGCAGTTACACCAAAAAATGAATATAAAAGGAAAGTTGAATAAACCAGAGAGAAAAGAACACCACAGTAAGTAAACTACAAATAATTTAATGTTTCTCTTGAGCGGTTCGGTACCATTTCATCCATTGAAAGATACCGATCCTCGGCCCGGGGGCAGAGGACCACTGTTGTATATGATATAGCTGCTACTTAGCATTTAGTCATCTTAACATTAAGCATTTATACTAGTTCAAATTTTTAAAAAAATACCTTGTTATTTTCGTTTAACAAGGATTAATATCATGACTTTGTTAAGCAGACTCAAAAGATTTAGTAATCAAAAAAAAGGCAAAAAACGTGCACAAATATTTTTGTTCCAAACTTTGGAAGATTTTCAATTTTTATAAGGATTGAACAGTTGAAAAAATTGAAGAACCCGTCTATCTCATTTAGAGTCATTTTTCTGGAATTCATCCAATTTCGAAGCACACTTAAGCATAACGGCATTGAAATTTTACAACTCAGAAGTTCGTTGTACTCGTCTGCTCATTTCAAAAATTTTTGTAAATACACTGCTGGCCTCCGTAAGTGCAACACCCTGAAAGAAGCATGCAAATAACATGAAATTTACAACATGCATTAGCAGAGATGAGATATGCAAATGATTAGAATTTCAGCGCAGACACACATCACGCGCGCCTGTGGCGCCACCTCAAAGCGCTAATTTAGGCTTGGAGATTTCGACGAATTTAAATTCGGCAATTGTGTTTTCTTGTGGTTTTTTTCAAAAAAAAACGATCAGTCATGTCTCGTAAAAAACAGCAATATGCTTTTGATCAAGTATCCGAGTTCGACAGAGGAAGGATAGCGGCCTACCGAGATTGTGAATTATCTTTCAGGGAAATCGGTAGTCGTGTTGGACGAAACCAAACAACTGTAATGCGGATATGTGACCGTTGGATGCAGGAGGGTACGACAGACCGACGTGGTCGATCGCATCCACTTCAGTGCTACACTTCACATGAAGACAGGCAAATTGTGCGCATGGCAGTGACGGATCACTCAGTCACATCACGAACCATAGCACAGCACATTCAGTTTGTAACGTATCATTCAGTGTCTGCGCGTACCATTCGACGCCGTTTACAGCAGAGTCGTCTGACCACAAGACATCCATTGCTTGGTCTACCCTTGACGCAGAACCACAGACGTCTCCACCGCCAATGGTGCGATCAAAGAAGGATGTGGGCGGCAGAATGGAATGAAGTTGTCTTTACTGACGAGTCACGCATCTGTCTGCAACACCACGATGGTCGGATTCGAGTCTGGAGACACCGCGGAGAGAGGATGTTGAACAGCTGCGTTATGCACTGCCACACTGGTCCTGCACCGGGTATTATGGTATGGGGTGGTATTGGATATCACTCTCACCCTCCTCTAATACGCATTGCCGGTACTTTAAACAGCCAGAGCTACATCTCCGAGGTGTTGGAGCCAGTTGTCCTTCCTTACCTTCAGGGCTTGGCCACAGCCATATTTCAACAGGATAATGCACGACCACACGTGGCACGCATTGTCCAAAGGCTCTTCGTCAATCACCAGATTGAATTGTTTCCCTGGCCGGCTCGCTCTCCGGATCTTTCGCCGATAGAAAACATGTGGTCCATGGTTGCTCAACTATTGACCCAGATTACACCCCCTGCTGCCTCACCAGATCAACTTTGGCAACGTGTGGAAGCTTCTTGATCTGCTGTACCCCAAGAACACATCCAAAGTCTCTTTGAATCAATACCGAGGCGTGTGGCAGCGGTGATGTCTAACAATGGCGGCTACTCTGGCTACTGATTCTGGCAAGAGCCACACTTCACAGATGTCTATAAATTTAATTATCTGATACTTGGTCAACGTGTTATCTACAAAATAAATTTTGTTGTACTATCTCTTGTCTTTCTTGGTGTTGCATTTACGGTGGCCAGCAGTGTATTATTCCCGTTTAGAAGAAAAGTAAGCAAAAAAAAATTTCCGGTTCAAATAATTTTATCTTTTAAAATTCCTAATAATCTATTGCAATGTTTCAAAGCAAGCAGAAAAAATGTATACATTTGATTTTAAGAAAGAAAACAGTGCTTAAAATAAAACCTGTTTATCAACAAAATGAGGAACTAAAGTATATATATAACCATTTGGGTTTTACAAGAATTGACACTTTTGACTTTTATCCTACGTTTTTAAAGCTCAGAGAACGTTTACTCACTTTTCAAGCTCACATCTATGATTTCAGTTTCATTTTTTTTCTTCTGTATTTTTGTAAAAAAAAATATATTCAAAGGTGTTTTTTTTTAATTTTTATTAATACTCGGAATTAATTTTCATTAACTGTCGCAAATGAACAATCGTAAACTAGCTTTAACATTGCTTCACAGTTTAAAAATGTTTAATGTATGGAGAATTTCTTGCTGACATTTGTCTGACTATTTTACCGCTACTATGAAAGAGTTAAAAGTTTTGAATAGCATTTTTTAATTCATATGAGTGATACATAACAAAATCTAAGAAACACACATACGAAACTTATATTAATTAGTTTCAGAAATTTATATCATCGAAAGATAATCTCAAACTATAGCTACTTCATTCCAGATCAGTTTATCGTATTGACACGATATTGTCCTCCTTTTGGAATTGGAAATGCTTTCTCAAAATCTTGCTACAGAAGAGGAATAGAATAGCTTAAGCTTTTTTGTAACTCGACCGATTTGCTTACTCTTCCTATCGAAAGGCCCACTTAATAGCTCCAAGCCTTTATTAAGTAAAATTGTTTGACTATTCATTTACTTGATATGGAAGAACCATCTGTTGCAAGTTTCGAACCTGAAGTCCTCACATCCTCATCCAGAGCCCCACCATGTAAAAGGTTTGATTCACATTAATTTGTGGAGAATCTAAGTCCTCACGTTAGGGCAGTGTGGAATTTTGGAGAATCGAGTGCCATCTCAAGTATCTTCTCTGTCCCTTAACTGAAATATGTTTTAAAACTATGAGGTTTAATGGCAACAGCCATCGAGTTGCTTCGCATTGCAACGTGAAAAAAATATTTATCATTACCAAGATGCAGTAGATCCTTTTTAATTCATTTCGGTAAAAATACCAAGATAAGTTTATAAGCAACTATAAAGGTTGCCCAAATGAAAAGAGGACAAACTCAATAAAAAGAACTATTTCATTGTAAATCAAAAGAAATAGCTGTGGGGGTCGTAACACGGGTCCCATCAGACTCTTCGGCATTTGTGACTCATGACTTTCTTCCAGAAAAAAAACCCTGATGTTACTAAAAATATATCCTATAGCAAGGCTGATGGATATTTCCGTCTGTTGAGATTCAAAGATCTCATATTGGCCCGTTATGGAAGTTTGGAAAGTGAGTTAACAGTCTAAATGTCGTCTTCGTCACTTGACCGCCCTTCCAAATTATGATATCCATCGGTAGTGTAACGTTAATAAACATTCCATCCAAAAAGATGGTCAAGACTAAGAGTCGGTTAAGATTATCAGCAGAACTACGCATAAGAAAACATTTTCTGAGAAAGTAAAAATTCCCACAGCTTCCGCGTCCTTTTAACTACTTTAAATGAAGACGGAAGCTAAGGTATGAGGTTTATATATTATTCATTTCATGAGAAACGACCTGCATATCAAGACAGATTTTTTTTGGATTGAAAAAGTGTTGTTAGAAGACAAGTGAAATTTTTCGTTACGAAAAGAAGCTTCTTTTTTTCCTGTATTGAAACTGGGACACACATTTAGACTTTTGAAAGTCTTAAGCTCAATAAATGGGATAAAAATAACAATAAATTGAAGTATTTTGATCTAATTAAAATCTTATTAAAAGGGAAATCAATGTCATAAAAATATTTGCTGTAATTTAGCAAGTATTTTACAAAACTTGGTAAATACTATTCAAATAGAGGGATCAAATCAGCGGCGTAATGTACACCCCCCGCAATCCCCACATCACGGGGGGCAGGATTCCAGGAGGGGGCAAAGCCTGATTGACACCAAGTTCGTATTTAACCAATTTATAAAATATTAATGGTAAAACCTGACTTTACAGGGGGCTAATATTCTCCGTTATGCCACTGGATCAAATTATCATACTTTTCTTGAGCACATCCTAAACTTTCTAATAAACTCAGATTTGATTCAGATTCTCCATACAATGCAACTGGACCTGCCGTTGTAAGATCCAAAACCACAATTTTTATAACTGTGAACAAAATTTCATAAACATAAATTTTGATTAATCTTCTTTTCGATACTGATTTTTTTTTTATTTATTGCTCGCTAATCTTAGAAAAAAATATTCTGTTGTAAAAAACTTCCTTCTACATTGGTATACTTCAACTAAGGAATTGCAGTTGATAAAAACAAAGTCTTCTTCAAGTAGTTTTATCGCCCTATATTCTCTCAAAATCACAACAAAAGATTAAATATCACTTTTAAAAAATATTTAACCAATAAAATATTTAAATTCTTTTCTTTCTGAGACTTTCTTTCTTTTGAAGCTACGAAATGAATGAATAAAATTAAAAGCGTTTTAATGTGAGACGATT